>NDGN011345123.1:0-12123 GCA_002564285.1 Tympanoctomys barrerae | reverse complement strand
ATATATATATATATATATATATATATTTTTTTTTTTTTTTTAAGACATGGTCTCACTATATAGTTCAGACTGGCCCTGAGCTCACTTTGTAGCCCAGGTTGGCCTCAAACTCATAGCAATCTTCCTGCTTCAGCCTCCTGAGTGCTGGGATTACAGGCATGCACCACCACACCGAGCCTAATATGGATAAACTTTAAAAGACATTATATTAAGTGAAAGAAGCTAAATACAAAAGGACAAATATTACTTAATTCCATTTATATGAAATATCTACAATAAATCAAACTCAAAGACAAAAAATATAGTCGATTTCTCATAGGATTAAGGAAGAAAGGGATCATTTTAAGAAGTAAATAATTGGGGCTGGGGCGTTAGCTCAGCAGCATAAGTACCTATGCAAGGTCCTAAGTTTGATCCCTGGTACCACAAAAAACAAAAAAGTGAAAATAAACAAAAGAACCCACAAAGAAGTAAATTATTTTGGTTTGTAGAAATTAAAACTTCTAAAAATACATATTTACTAGTGGTGATTATGTAATACTGTAAATGTATTAAATGCTCTAGAATTGTATTTTTTCTTTTTTTTAGAACTGTATATTTCCAAACAATTTTATATTATGTTAATTTTAAATCAGTAAAAAAATGGAATGTTATCAGTATCTACAAGTACACAAAAACTTAAAAAAGGAGGTAAAGTGCATTTTTTTTAGTGAAGAAGATATGGTAGGAAAAGACACCTGAGTTAAGAACTAGAAAAACTAAAAAAGAACAGGTTTGAATCCTACTGTCTTTAGTAATGGTATCATCTTTTTTTGGTGCATATTAACTATTTAAAATAACAGCTTTTGTGGGTAGCATTTTTATAATACTTGTAACATTCCTTGATCATGATTTATTCCCTTTTATTTTCCCTTTTTCCCCCATTTCCTTTCTCTTTCCTTTCTCATATGCTAATACCTCAAATGAAAACAAATGTACTGAAAACCAAAACTGAAAAAAAGGAATAAATATATGGTTTTTGTCTTCTAAAGTTTTATCCCTTTAGATAATTACTCAGTTTTTGGCCCCCTGCTCCCCTCCTGTGGAACTAGGGGCTTGACTGAAAACCATTACACTAAACTCCATTTATAGACCTTTTCATTCCGGGACAAGGTCTTCTTAAATCACTAAGTTGGCCCTGCTGGGTTCAAACTTGCTAGTCTCTTGCCAGACTGATTAGATTACAGGTATAGGCCATCGCACTGGGTTTAGGCAAATCTTAAAACATTATTTGTGCTGATGGGAGTTCAATACAATCTCAAGTGATTCTTGAAATTTATCAAGTTTGGGGGGGTCTAGTCAGTTTTAGTTTGAATCTGGAGTAGCAGACCAGTGAGGATTACAATCTGCCCTATGAAATGAGGAATACTATAATTCCCAAAGAGACTGTAGAATCTTTAATTATAACTGTGTTTTATGTTATAAATCATCTATAGTTGGAATGGGCTATTTTAAAGTTTTACTAATGACAATGTGAGTTGGAAAGGAGAATTTGAAAGTTTTTATTAGAACCCTTAGTAATCAAATTGTACATGAAAAAGGAAACAGGGCTGGGGAGATAACTCAGAGGTCCAAGTGCCTGCCAGCCAAGCACAAGGACCTGGGTTTGATTCCTGGTACTACATGCTGTGCTGGGCCGGGAACCCTGGGTACGCTGTGCCAGCCACCAAAACTGCATGTCGTGGAGCATGCCTGTAATACCAGCACTGGGGAGACTGAGACAAGATGATCACTACAAGTCTGGGCTGCGTAGTTAGACCCTGTACCAAATAAAAGATTTTTAAAAATTAAAAATTGAAAAAGAAAACAGAATTTCTAGGGGGTTTTTTTTGTTTTTTTTTTTGCTAGTGGAATAAGGCTTTTTGCACAGTAATATCTAATTCATTTAATACAATTAGCAAAGCTATTTTACCCCATTTGTTAAAAAACACCCAAGTTTTTCTCCTTAAAATACTTAAGGAGAAAAATATATAGGTATCTCTATGTACTTCCTTAAATATTTTAAGGAGAAAAATTCACATAAAAAATGAATTTAATTCATTTAAAATGAATTTAAGGAAATAATTTAAAACTACATGGCAGAAATCACACTAACTAATCTTTATATTTTTATATTGTTAGCATTTATTTATTTATTTATTTATGTATAGGGTTTCACTATGCAGCTCAGACTTATAGCGATCCTTCTGTCTTAGCCTCCCCAGTATTGGGATTACAGTCGTGCGACACCTCACCCAGCTTGGGTGGCTGGCTCAGCATGGGGCTGGCATGGTATGCAGTACTGGGGATCACACTCGGGTCCTTGCACTTGCCAGGTAGGTGCTTAGATAGTGGAGCTAGCTCTCTGGCTTCAGCCAATAGTTTTTAAATTCCTTAGAAACCAAAGAAAAAAATGTAAATGTAAAGCAACTGACTGAACAAGAATGACCATCCATGTAACTTATTAGGGAAATGATAGACATGGTCTCTCTGTAATCTGGCATAGTGTGAAGGGTCCTGAATAACAGGATCTGGTGACCTGAATTTGAGTCTGAGGTCTGCCATTTGATAATCTGTGTGAGCTTCAGCATTTGCTATACTTCTATATATATCTTGTTATACCTCATCTGGACAATGAAAGAATTAGGTAATAGTTACATCACAGAAGTTTTTTGGTTTTAAATTTTAAGCAGTAGAAAATTTTTTCTTCAAATAAGCTCTTCCCAGAAGCCTACAATTTCAAATAAATAAATTCAAAGCTATTCTTGAAATAAGGCAAGGAATCTAGATGTTTGCCTGCTTTCTTCACCTTTATTTTCTTGGCAGTCTCTAAAGTGCCACTAAAGCAGCTTTGGGGCTCCACCAAACATAGTTTTAAATCCAGTGAGTCATTTTTTAAAAGGCTCATATCCCTTTCTGTTCTAGTATGTCAGAATTTCACTAATATATACATATAAATATTGCATACAAATGTTTATTTCTGAAGTTGTTCTTTTATTATAAATACATTCTTGGAAAATGAAGAAAACATTCAGGAAAGATTTCCTATTACAAGACATGCTACTCTAGTTAAATATTACCATACAACTAGGGGTTGAGGATGAGCTCAGCAGCACAGTGCCTGCCTGACAAGTGTGAGGTCTTGAGTCTGATTCCTGGTACCAAACATAGGAACCTCCTGATAAAATAGAAAGACCACTGAGAGGTCAAATATGTCCTCCAAAAAGGCCAGGAAATCAAAACACTTGTGCTGTCAGTTTAAGTGATATGTGTGTGGAATTTGCTGTTGTCATTTGTATGTAGAGACTGCCGTAGGTGTAATAATTGAATTAAAGATTTTTTTTGTAAAGTGATATTGGTATTTTCATTATAGTTCATATAAGAACTTGTGTTGTTTAGTTTAGATTTTGTACACTAAAAAAGTCAATGTTGAAAATTTTTATTTTTTTATGAATATTAAAATTTAAAAAAAATAAAATTGAAGCAATTAATTAGATCAAAGGAATATATTTTGCACTTGTTTTTCACACGTATCCTTCTTAATAAAGCTTTGTTTTAATTTGGTGTGAATGATTTGGATTTCTCATTCTTATCTTCATATAGGAACATATGAAGCATTTTAAAGAAACATACATACACACATACATATTACAGTTCTTTTCCAATATCTTACTATAGACTTAGATCTAGCAAATCACCATTTGCAACCAGCATTAAATGCCAATCTATCTTCTGGTTAGGATCTAACTTGCTGTTCCAACCCATCTTTACAAACGTTGTTATATGCCTTAATCCTTTCAAATGTAACTGTGACACAAAGTATTACAGACTTTTAAAAGGCTGTTCTCTTGTAAAAAAAAAAAAAAAAAAAAAAAAANTTGTGGAGCATCAGTAACCAGATAGTATTCTCAAATTTCAGTGATCTAGTCCATGGAGCCGTCCCCTATGCACAGTGCTCTGTTTCATGCAGTACATGGCTTTAGCTGGCCAAATCTTTTTTCCCCCCAATGAATCAGTAGAACAGTAAAGATCTTACTTTTTTTTTTTTTTTTTTAAAGCACTAGCATATCAATGAGGCACAGATGTGTATTCCAACTCTGCATGGATGAGCACACTGTTCAATAGTGCTGGCTCACACGGTATCAGGGCAAGTTATCACTTCCCATGAAGGCACTCTTATCACCAGGGCCCAGAGAGGTGGCTGCAAATCGCAGCCTTTTTATTTTCAAGGCAGTTTTGCTGAACATTCAGGCTTCAAAGATTCACACTTCCAAAACTCTATAAGAGTTTGTGAACGCTCAATTTGCCAAAACTGTTTACAGTGTAATTGGGCACCATACCTGTGGCCATGAGATAGCGAAGGCGCTTCTCCACCAGCGCGGCACGGGTGTCAATTTGCTTTTGCTCATTCTCTAGTGCTGCCAATTCTCCTACAACATACTGACTGGTGTCTTTGAACCCTTTCTGTTAACGAGAACAAACAGGAAGGAAAAAAAAAAATCACTTGTAAGTTGCATTTTTTCCTTTTTACAAACACTTAGTAAAGCACTTACCTAGAGAACCAAATATACCCTTCATATCACCCTTAGTACCAAATAGTAAGTCCTTCCCTGTGATTCAGAAATTTTTCATATGTATGATGTATACCAAATGTTTGAAAAATAGAAAATATTTTAGCTGTTAAATATTATATTTATAGTTTCATATTCAGATTTACCAAATTTAACAAGTTAACAGTAAGTTAAAAAATTCTCCTTAGAGGTAAGTCAAAGTTACTTAGGCATGAAAAAAACAGAATTTCCCCTTGGTGACTACGGAAAAAACCTTTAATTCAAAAAGTGAATATACAAAAATAGTTTTACTAAGGAATTGATCCTTAAAATATGCATCATGAGAAAATCAAGTTTGTTCTGGAATACAAAGACACATTTTTTGTTTGCTTTTAAATGAGTTATTTTAAAATACTTTTAAGAAAACAATAAATTTGTAGTATATCTAGTTTACCTTTCAGTTAGTTCCTATATCTAAGTATTTCATTCTGTTTATATATTATGAATTATTATAGCTGTACATTCTAACCTGACAGGTGGCTTGCTGCACAGGATCTAATACAAGTAGTAAACTGATGGATTAATCTTCCATTTAGCAAATTATTTCAATTGAAAACTTAACTTTTCGTAATTATCAATGTTTAAAAAGTTATGCTTATAATCAGCTTAACAGTTGCTAAAAATGTGAAAAAGTTGTATTTGAAAAAGCAGCTTTATTATAAAGTGTCAGATATCCTTAATTTTTTTGCATTTCTTTCCCTGTTGTGCAGTCCTGGGGAATGAACCCATGGCCTCAGGCTTGCCAACCAAGTTCTCTTACCACAGAGCTGTACCCTTAACCCTTTTATTTTCATATTAGAAATTTTAATCATTGCAGGTAGGATCGTTATTTATGGATTAAGTACAGCCCCTTTTTGGAATACCTGCTTATCTTTTGACACTCACAGAGCAAAGAGGGCTAAGTAACTGGAAATACTATAGAATTGGTTTAAGTGATTACTTTCATGTCACCACTACTACCAACACTTCTAGCATTATTTATTCAGAGAGATAAATGTATATAATCATTGGTCAAATGCTTTCCCTACCTAGAAGTATATCAATCTCTAAGGAACTATGATGAATTAATTTTCTGTATTCCTTAAATAAGAGACAATAAAATGTATTTTAACTTTGAATATATTTTGGAATTCTCATGATCAATAAACATGTGTAACTCTACCTAGCTTATAGGCCTTCTGAACTAGTAAATAATTGGGACTCACAAGTGAACTCAATCTTTTTCTTTTGCAGAACCAGGGATTGAACTCAGGCCCTTGCGCTTGCCAAGGAAGTGCTTATTCCAGTGGGCCATCTCCCCAGCCTGCGAACTCAATTTTTAACAACTGACTGTTAAGCTTATTATGGCAATTGACAAATTCAAAGGTAAAATATTTTCAGGAATATAACTGATAATTTCTCAGGATATTTTGATTAAAAGTCATTGTATTATTATTATTATTTTTTTTTTTTTTGGCAGAACTGGGGATTGAACTCAGATCCTTGCCTTTGCCAGTCAAGCACTTATCCTACTGAGCCATCTCCCCGGCCCCAAGTTATTGCATTTTTAAAAGACATAAAATAGATACGCTTCCATTTCAATGCAAAATATAACTGAATAATTATAATAAGTATTAATAGGAACTTTGAAATTAGGAATAAACTAATGATTGCTTTCTGAACCCATCTACCAGATAGTACAGCATTTTCAAAAGGCATTTTTTTTCTTTTTTAGTTCCATCTAAAGGGACAAAACAAATATGGTAGTTTGCAATGACAGTAAATAACAAAAATGTAAGAAAGTGGAAACTTCATTGCTTTTACTGTTTAGTTCAGTTAAAAATAGTACCAAATTTGATAATCAGATTTCTTTAGTGTAAATATACAGTATCTTCAAGTATGCAACAACAAAAAGTTATGGAAAATAGTTTGCCAGAATATGCCGGTGATGTTCTTGGTACTTATACCTTTTCAGGTCTTCTAAAAGTGAATAACTTAAAATGAGAAGCTTTAAGAGTTCTAAAATGCAGTTGGTATCTTTGACTGCCCTCATAAAGATTTTGAAATCCAACAAAGTTAATTTATTTCAACCACAGAAACAATGAAAATATTTAGACAAACTACAGATAATAAAAATGTAACACCGTTAAAAAGAACTATGTTTCCAGAGGAAAATTCAAGTTAAGACTTGTTCTTCCTGCTTCTGTCCCGCAGCTGTCCATCAAAAGCAGCTTTTTCCCTGCGGTCTATCAAATATTTCCCTCACAAATCAATTTTACACATGATCAGCCCATACCCCTACTGAGCTGAACCTCCCCGTTAATTAAGTGAAGAAATTACCATATATATTATATTAATGCAAACATCATTCAGCTAGTAATTCACGGCTGATCTGGATAATGGAAAGGTTGAACACCCATTAACCCAAGCCAACAAAATGGGTTGGCTGAGAAATTCTAGCAGGTCTCATGTGACTTTTCCCTCTAACTGCAGCTCTGCGGTATCTGCTATTGTAATAATTAAAATCCTCCCGGTAGATCAATACTGGAATCTCTTTATGGGAAGTGCCCTGATGGAAATGTCTCAAGGAAGCTGGGGCTGTGGAACTCTGAAAAATTCATTTTTTTTATCTGACAATTATCACCACACTGCAGACTAATTCAACAGTGCACCCCTCTCACTCTGCTTTGAATGCACTGGAGATTGACATCTTAAAAAACCTAACATCTCATTTTAACAAATAAAAGCACTATTTCCACATACAGTTTGGAATTATCAGCAATCATGAAACCACACAAAAAATTAATATACATTAAGCACTTCATCTTCTGATGGTTTCCTCTGAGTTTCAGTTATCGCTGCCTTCTCCTCATTTCCCTTCTTTGTATCTTCTTGTATTGATCTCTGCCTTTTCATCTCTTAAAAAAGGGGAGAGACATGTAAAATTATTACAAAGCTTGATATTTATGTACTGAAATATGTATTTACACTATCAGCTTTTAAATACACATATACATATATACATATATACTTATGTATCTTCAGATATTGTTAAATCATAAAATGGGAGAACATTTTTAAAAAGTGTTCCTACCTGGTCTATTCTCAATATATTGACTAAAAGACTGAAGTTGAGTTTTTCTGACTGTAGAATCCTTGCTGAACACAACAGGATTTCTAAAACCTTCTGTTGCTTTTTGTAATCGTTCAGCCTGGAGATCTTCTGTGCCATTCTAAAAGTAAAACAAAACATGATACAAAAGCCCTAATTTTATAAACATAAAATTACTCATTAGGAAAGCAACTTTTGCTAATTTAAGATAATGTTAACTTAGAAATTTTAGAAACTTTACCATAAAAAAGGATTTTAAAGTATTTAAGTACTGTAGCTCAACTGTAGCTTCTATTGCCTGTAATAAAAAACTTGGCGCTATATGGTTTAACCCCTGATAACAATGATACATTAGATACTATGAACCCTTGTGTCCTTTGTAGGTGATAGGTATCATTTAAATCATGTTCTCTTCTATACCCCCCCCATTACTTGCCACATCAGTTTGAATAGTCCCACAAACTTGTATGACAAGAAGAAATAGTTTCTAATTTTATGCCCATTGAGATAAACCACTAATGCTGGATGAAGGCTAAAAGGTAGGATTATAATACTACCTCACTGAACTGCATTTCATCAGCTATAACTTTCCAAAGCCAGATTTGTAAGTAAGCCCTTTACAGGGAAGGAAACTACAATTATCTTTTCCGGAGCTTCCTATGTTAATACTGGTAACAAATTCAAATGGTTCTATCAACAAGAAATATCCCAGAAGACTGAACCACTGCAGTGTGTGGAAGCTGCAGATACCGAGGTGCTGTGTACCAAACAAATATTTCATTTTATACCTAATCTTTTATTATTTTTATTAAGTGTTTTGAAAGTAAATAGGGAAAGGCTAAGATGCATGACTAATAGCTAAGCCTGCTGAATGCTGAAACTGGTTATCAAAAGCTACCAAGACTTTGCCCTTCCTCTGCATTGAGACAATCAGTAATGAGGGAGCCCTCCAATGGCCTATTCTCTAGCCTCAAGGAGGCCTGGGATACAGAATCCTCAAGGGAAGGTAACAGTTTATCCTTTTCCACAAACACAGAATGCCTCATTTATAAATGTGTAAACTGCATTTTATTAAAAAAAAAAATAAAAACCCAAATCAATGCTGAAAGCTTCAAGAGAACAGATGGACTCTATATATTCTTTATAAATACTGTTTTCAAATCTTAACTAAAGAGATTCATGCAAAGGCAATCTGTTTAAAGCATACCTTTTGTTGGAATAACTTTAAAAATTACTACATAAGTGTGTTTAGAAGGCAAAACCAATTTCATCTATGAAGACAAACCATAAGAATGAAAACATCTCTATTTTACTTTTTAAAAAGTCATCTGATATATTTATCATTGACATCATCCTTATAATATCATAGCTAAGTAGTTCAGACAAATAATTTTGGCTTTTTAAAAAGAAAAGTGTGAATTCTAGTGTTATTATAATTATGTAATAGAGTGAAATCTCAAATCTTTACAAAAATAATCAAACAACTACATTTTTTAAGGCTTGCCAACACGCTAAAATGTATGATTAATGAGCAAATCCTATCTTAAGAAACCTTTTTATGACTGGGGACTTCTGCCACTTTACAAATGTATTCCTCTAAACCCACTAATTCAGTTAGCCTTTTCAATCCATTGTATTATTCTTAGGCCAGCTTCATTCTGCATTAAACCCACTGCAGAAAGCTAAATTGAACGCAAAAAATCAGACCTGATCCAGGCTTCCTTTTGTTCAAAGATAGAGACCAAAAGTCCTCTGTTGCTGCCACACACTTTCATCACCAATTTACAGAAACCGACTATATAGGCAAAAAGCAATGAAAGTCATTGTTTTGTGACTTCAAAGCATCTCTGTGTCAGGGGAAGGAAATCCTTTCAGTCAGCGGGGCAATCCCCATAGTCCGCAGGTGGGTGAAAAGTTATACAGGACTGAAAGCGCCCTGAAGCTAAAGAAATACTAATGATACACTGTGAGGAAAAGACGAAAACATGTGGGTGGGTATAATACAATCCAAGAACAACAATAACATTCTTATAATGTTAAAATCATAATGGCACTAAACATGTTAATATCTGAAATGCTTATATTCAGTCAGATCACCATCTTCAGGTGTGACAAATTCTTATAAATAATAACTACAGATCATTTAAACAGAAGGTTGAGTGTTATAGAAAACCATGTTAGAAATCTCTTGGCAATATTGTTAGAAAAATATTCATATAGAACTGAACAGTAGTTTCTATATACCTTCTACTTGAAATAGTTATTGAAAATAGTAATTTCTCTGAAAAACAGTACATGAATACATATTGATATTTAATTTTATTAGCTAGTTAATACAAAGTTTGACATCTTACTCTTGTGAATAATTTAATAAATTTATTTTAGGATTATAAAATGCCAGGAGAAACTAGAAAATGCAGGTATTGAACCAAATGTAAATAAATAAGATTTACCTTAACGTCTTGCTCTGAGATCTCAGCTACAGTTTTCTGAGCAGCACCAGCAAGTGCCACCTGTGGCTGAGCTTCTAGGAATTTCTTCAGCTTCAAGTCCATCAATCTACTATTTTGTTCTGTTAAATATGGACATGCCATAAATAATGAATAAAATGCATTTAGATGTATAGGCTCCCAATTTAGGTAACATAATAAGAAATTACTATATGTTTAAGGAAAGTTGCAGGACATAAGAGCCACAACAGGTCAGACCAAACACTTAGGAAGCTCTCTATATATCAACATACCTAAAGATAACTAAGTTATACTATAGTTAAACAGAAGCTATGCTTACCTGAAAAATTAAGATTTATATAATGCATATATTTATATAAGTACGTACATACGTTATGCATAATAAGACAAAGTAGATTTGAGATATATTTTATTTAGTTATGTTGCCATTTCAATTTTTAGTATATAATGTCATTACAAGTTCTTAACATAATCTTTGTTGTGTAAACACTATTAGAATCAATGTATAAATATATATTTTTATATGTTCAGCATTGAAACAGGATATAGGTTTACAAATACTTTCTATTTAGATAGCAGAAATACAATGAAAGCTGTTTTTGAAATATATTAAATACAGATGAAAAATCTAAATAAAATATCAGTATAATTTTAAAAGTAATTAAAATTAATATTTAAAAACAAAATAGTTCAGAAACAAGTAGAAAAAGAAATTTTAATAAAATGGTTGTAAAAGAGAGGCTAACCATTTGGTGAATATTTTTCATAAAGATTAATAAGTTTTCTAATTATAATGCTCTTAATAAATGCTATTATCATTACTTTAATGCAAATTGGTCAGTTTATATTGCTGGACTTCTTTTTTAAGCAGTATCTGATGAACTATGGTCAAATCAAGATAAAGATGAAATAATTTATTATTAAAACATTATGACTTTTTATACATATTAAAAAATAATTTGGGGGAAAATAAACCAAGGATAAAAGTCATAATATACTCTACATGCTTCCAGATTCCCCTTTGCATTCCTATTTCTTACTGCCTTAAAATGAACCAAGATGTGAATTGGGAAGGCATTCTATACATGCCAAAGTTATTGGCATTCTTGGGGACTGTAAACAATACATTAGTTAACTCTGAACAGAAAGACTGAGATGTACTTTCACTTTTAGCATAAAATGTGAATAGATTTTATTTTTGAAGTACAAGGGCCAAACCAGTTAGGATTAAAATTAACCAAGGTTTTTTTTTTTCCTTAATGCATTTGGTACAAGGTCTCACTATGCTCTTTGGACTCATGGTGATCCTCCTGTTTTCAGCCTCCCCCATGCTGGGATTACAAGCATGCACCATCAAACCTGGACTTGGTGGCTGGCTCAGCACACCTGGGGTAGGGCTAAAGTGGCATGTGGTGCCAGGGATCAAATCCCCGTCCCTGTGCTTGTCTAAGCAGGTGCTTAGTTCAGAGGTATCTCGCCGGTCCTAACCAAATTTTTAAAGAAATATTTCACAAAGTTGCAATAGCTCAAACTAGAAAATTTCCCATACCTTACCTAAGAAACAATTAATTGTTCCTATCTTCATATTCTACCACAAATAACACATGTATTACTTGTTATCACTAATTTTATATTTTCATGAATTGAATACTAAGACTTCAATCATGTACTTATGGATATCCTTCGTTATGAAGGGACAGGTTTCTAATCAAGCCTTTCCTCATAATAATAATCTTTTCATATAAAAAATCAAGTCTAATCAAGTTTTACAGTATTTATGAAAAAAGCAAAAGATAACTCTCATTCTGAGTTAAACGTTTAAAAAGTTTTCCCATAGGTTATATGGCAATAACAATAAGCTTCTCTCCTGGAGGGTTAACAACCTAAGTTTACAGACCAAAATTAGAGAAAAAGAAGGGCCACAAGGAAAGCC
>NDGN011345099.1:0-22050 GCA_002564285.1 Tympanoctomys barrerae | reverse complement strand
TACCAATTTGATTTGAAACTGTCTCATTGCTATTTTTTTATCAATAAAATTATGGAAAAAAAATGTTCCATGATTCAAAAGGGGCTTAGGAAAATACAGGATACAAAATTACTCACAGACATGTCTGGTCCTGTGTGTATCCAATATAACTTCAGGGGATCAGAATAAGGGATAGAAATCACTACTTGAGGACTTTTTATCTTCACCTGTTTCAAGACAGAGTTCTCCCAAGCAAAGCTGGAGGGTTGGGCTCTTTCCCACTGGAGAAGAGACAATGATTAACGAACGACATGCATTTGCAGAGAGGAAGTTTCCCCAGTGAGCCCTTCCGGCAGGCTCAGCCCTGGTTGGGCTGCCTATCAGCATAGGAAGTGAATGCAGGAAGTATCTGTCTACAAACCCTTTATCCTCAAGGTAATTGCTGTAGCAGCATTTTACTGTTTACCAAAGCAGTAAACATGTGATCTAAAAAAAGATGTTTTCCATCTCCAGATGGAAAGGAAAATACACTTACTTCCTAACTAGCTTCTTATCATAACTGGTGGCCCTAACCATGTGCTCCTGATAGCAAGGGAGAGGACAGGACAACTTCTGTGGGGAGGACAGCAATGGCCATTCAAGGATGCATGAGACATGAGACTTTCTCTTCTAACACATTACCCTAGCCAAAGAATTTTTGTTTTCCTTTTTCTTCCCCCCTAAGCTTAACACAGGCTATAGATTTCAGGTTCTTTGGCAGTAAAAGGGGGAAAGTCAACAAAAATTAACTCTAATTGGTGGAACAAAAATTTCAGAAAATCAGATAATTCATCAACTCACTTATATTTGACCTTTTCAGCATTCCTGATTTTTATGTGAAATAAGCATGTTCTGAGTTCTAGGAATTCTCCCAAGACGAAGTGAAGTAGTAGAATTCAGAAGTAGACACATGGATAGCTTCCACCAGGGCAATCCTACTTTAGTCTCTTTATTCTAGATTAAAAGCTTTGCAAGCCTGCTTGGGCCCCAGTTTCTCTCACTCAAGGACTAAGCCAGTGCCAAGGGCTACAGCTTGCAAGGGACAGAGCAGACCCAGCAGGGCCCCTCAGGCTCCCAGGTGCAGGAAGGGACCTCTTCCCCATCATTATTCTTTTTTCTGTTTCCCCTCCACCTGCTGAGTAGCTGTTAACTGCAAAGCAGGAGAACGAGGAGGAGAAGGAGAGGAAGCAGCAGAGAACAGCAGAGAGAAGGAGGCCTGAGTGCCCTCCTAGGGCCTGTGGGGTGCGGTGCTCCCTAGAACGCCACTGAGTCTGGGTCCAGGCACAAGAATGGAAACCCTTTCTTTCTGTCACAGTGTTCATTTCATAACACAGAGAAAACATGGCAGAGGTAAAGGGAAAAATTGGCTTGCGAGGGGGTAGAATTTGCAATCTGCTGCAGAAACTGAAAAACAGGGGAAAAGCATTTAATGGTTTCCTGATTCTAGTTGCAGAGGGAAAATTTGACTGAAATGAATAGCAAAATTGGCTAATGTAGATTAAGTGATTTTATGTGCTTCACACAGTTCTGAGCTCCTCTGTTTTGGTCCTGCTCAGTAACGCTGACAAGTAGGAACTACTGGTGTCCTCTTCCCAGCTGCAGTGGCTCAGATGTGTGGCTAGGAGGGAGAAGAGCCAGGGTGGATCCCCAGGATCTTTCCATGGTTCCCACTCCTGAGGCCCAGTGATCCAACCCCTGAGAGCCAGCCCCATGCCCAGGTGGCTGGACATCAGAGAGGAGCAGGCTGTGTAGACCAGCTGTGCTTCCCCAGCAGGGATGAGGGTCGGGACAGACATATTTGCTGCCAAGGTCCCATAGCACTGGACTAAAGCTCAGGACCACCATCTCCCAGGCTGGCCTCTTTCCTCCGCCCTCGCCAGCTGCCATTCAGGCCTCCCATCCCCTGCAGAGAAGATAAGACCAATCCTTTCCCACAGAGGCTATTTTAAAGATGTTATGAAGAAATAGGGTACCAAGTGCCTCTCCAGGCAAAAGATAAGCCCCGACCATGCTCTCTGTGCTGAGCTTTCATGGCTTGGATGCTCTGGGGAGCACCAGGTGACTCGAATGCACAGTATCATCTGCAGAGGGCTTCGCAATATCAAACCACACACTCTTTCTTTCTTTCTTTCTTTCTTTTTTTTAACTTGGAGCAATGTCTTGAGAAATCTACCTCAAATTGAGACACAAGCTAATGGTGCTGACAAATTCTGAAATGTTGTTTCAACAGTTTCTTCTTCCTCAAAGGTGAGCCTCCCATGTAGAAAGACAATTTAAAAAGAAAAAAACAGAGTCTCAAAGGGACCCAAGGGGGTAAAGACAACTGAATAGCTGCTGGTCCATGATCTTAATGAATGACCCTAGAGGATATGGACATATGGCGGTGCAGAGGGGGTCCTCTCTTCCATTGTTGACTCTCTGGCAATATATGTTAAATGGAAAAAAAAAATCTGTGCATTGTTTGCTAAGCAGTAATTCATGATCTAAAGAGAGACAGAGAACTGTGGAAGTAGCTGACTTGAGAGAGAAGGTGTTAAATTCAAGAGTGCAGGCCTTGGCACGATGTTCTTTATCACAGTCTCCAGAACTTGGCATGTATTGTTCATGACAAAAGTGTTTGAAGGAACAGTCTTGATGTTAATGTTATGATTGGATTCTGCTGTAGTGCTTTAACAAATAAATAATTTTGTTTGGCCTTAGCATTTCTTTTCAAAATGTCTCAGCACTTATCTGTGTGACACAGCAGCTCACCGCCCCTCCCAGAGCCAGGCTCCATGAGGAACACCCTGCTGAGAGATAGGATGAGGTCCCATGGAAAATCGTGAGCTGCGTCTTCATTATGGATCCCCAAGATAAGGGTGAGGAAGTGAATGCTTGGAACAAAGACGCAGAAGCTGGGAACTGATCTGGGCTCATGAGCCACTGTCTCTTGGATATTGCCAAATACGGAGAGAATTCTTGTCACCAAAGCAAATGTAAAATTGGGTGCTGAAATTTCTGTGTTTGAACTTTGACTAGCTACCTAGAGCGAAATAACCATTGCCTGCATTTTTTTAAACACAAAATTAGATAACATAGAGTACCCAGCTATAAAAATCTTCTGTCTCCGATTACATAATGTGTTGCCCTATCATTTAACACTTCACCCTTTTCCCTTTGCAGAGTAATTTAGTATTAGGGACTATGAAAGCCAGGAAATAAAGGGATCCTATGAAGTAAAAAGAAGGGAAGCATACAGGTTCATATGACTTGAGTGACCTCTTGGTCTTCCAGCCCTCTGTTCTTAGGTGACAAAAGCAACAGGACTCAGGTCCCTGTGAGTATCTGGGAGACACTGAGAGTGCCCGGCATAGGCCTGGCACACAGCTGCTAGGATGATGTCAATCTGCATCATGAACTCAGGACACTAGAACTGCATTTAAAGGTATTTTTTCTATGAGTTATAGAACTTTTACATATTTTCTATCAGCTTATCTTTATTTTACTGGGAAAAATATCTGTAAAGAAGTAAGATTCTATTTGAAATTCACAATTATATTCGTCTGATCTCAGCTTCCACTTTACGACCTCAAAGAATTTACTGAATATTTATTTCTTTGAAGAACTGTGTATGAAGCCCTCACTGTGGAAAACACAGAAGCAGAAAAGATATACCTGAAAGAAGATTGTGAGAGCTCAGTGGGTAGACGTGAAATAGGCATACTCATAGCTAAGCATAGATGGAGCTGGGAGAGGGGAGGATGAGAAAGAAAGCAGGGATATTGGTGGGATGAGGAGATTTCAACAGGACAAATAAGTTAGGGCAAAGCCTAGAGGTCACAGTGAGCCACGAGTCATTGACAGCATCACAGAAAAACAGAAAAGTAACCAAATACTGCAGTTAACTAAATACCAAAAAAGTCCGGAGTTTCCACCCCTTGCCTTGAAGGCTGGCAAAGAGTCAAAGAGTGAAATATCCAACATCATTATGGATGCAGTGGAACTGGTTTCAAATACAGCCTGAAGTGGGAATTGGAACAATCCTTCCAGACAGTAAAATGGCAAATATTTTTGAAGTTGGCAAATATTTAAGTTTTGCAGTGGCTTTAAAAACGGGTATCTTTATTGGTCCAAGAGTTCATCTTCTAAGCACCAGTAGTAACAAAATAAATTTATATAAATCAAAGAAAAAGTGAAAGTAGAATTATTTCTTACAACAGAATAATGGTTGTAAAATTTGTAATTATTTGACATGGAATACGATAAAAATCCTGTCCATTGAAAACAGTGACATGGGGAAATGCTTGCAAAAACAAAAGTGACTGAGAAAAGCAAGGTATTGAGGTATGTGGAAGGAGAAATGAACACACGACCAGAAAGACGAGTACCAAATGCTCATCTTTTTCTGTAAGTAACTCATTTTCTGTGACCCATTGGGATTTGGAGCAATTTATATTAAGGTATTTTCTCTACTAGGAAAAAGTTTTATATTTGTAATTCATACAAGGCAACAAGATGCATATTTCAAAGTTAATGAGAAAACAAGACACTGGAGATTTTCCAATGTCCCTCTTCCAGTCCCCTGCACACTCTGCAAACAGCACTGGCCCTGGGAACAGGATAATGGCCAACTGGGGACAGCACAGCCAGAGCCAGCTCTTGAGCAACCTGTTTGCCCTTGAGTTTGGCATCTGCCCTGCTGCACTTGTGTGAGGTTCCTACCAGTCCCCCATCCCAATCTGCCCAGGTGTCACCTGCCCTGCCAAAGGTATATGTCAGCACAGTGACTTGGAGAACTGATCCCACTGGTCTCAATATCTGTAGGAAGTATCAGGATAGTCATGGGTTATTGGATTTGCTGCAAAGCAGCGGAAGGAAACCATTAGAGAACTAAGAGCAGGGGCAGAAAGACAAGGTGCTGCCTCTGTAAGGTCCCAGTAGCCCGGGTGGCCTGATGGCATCTACTTGGTCACCAAGCAGTGGCTCACCAGACATTATCTGCCCCAGCAGGAGACAGGATGACCATTAGGGTCCCATTCTGAAGGGGAGGTAATGAGTGTGACAAGTGAGGACCTTTGTCCAGGGTCATAAGATGAGTGACCATGCAAACCAGGTGAGGTCTGCAGCCACACAGCCTAGGAGAAAGTTATTCAGGGCCAGGTTGAGATGGGGCCATGCAACCGTGAACGTCTCAGGCTCTAAAGAAAAGGTCCTTCCAGGGCAGATTATGTGGCCCCACACTGGCATGGCCCAGACACTGTCCCTGTAAGTTTCCTGAACTGCAGACAATCTGTCACAGGGCTGGTGTCCCCAGAGCCCCTATCCCAAATTTCTCCCAGGTATCAGGACTTGCGTTCATGTCTCTGGCAGTGCCAGAACTGCCCACTTTGCCCACATCGCCACCCCCAGCTGTGGAAGGAAACCTGTTCCAGAGCTGCAAAAGCAGAAGAAAGATCTTCCCGAGTCAGTGGCTTGGGATTACTCGATTACTTTTCTTACACATGTCATTTTAGGAGATGTGCACAAGTGTGTGTATCTGCGTCTGTGTGTTTTTAAAATACAGGTCAGTTTAGTAAAATGAAAATTTAGTGAAAGAATCACTTCTGAGCATAGGAGATAATGAAGAAGCAGCCCACACATGGAATAATCTCTGGGAGCCTAGTGGTTGTGCGGACCTTTCATGGAGAAAAGAACCACAGCTCAGCCATACCCAATTCTGGGTCCCAGGGCACTGAGGCAGCCCTCCTCTTTGGGTGCGTATGCATGCGCACATGCACACACACACACACACACACACACACACACAGAGTCAGGCACAGGCATCTCTATCTACAGAGGGAACCTGGACCAAGAGCCACCATGAACGTGGGCAGCAAGAAACTTCCAGACAATGACCTCTCTGTGCACTTGTTGGCCAGGACAAGAGAAGCCCAGACCTCATGTAGCACGACACCGACACAGTAGGACAGCAGCACTTTGCACCTGGCATCACTTTCACCACCCTTAACTGTTCTCAACACAACCACACGCATGTTCCCCATCACCCAGGGGGTGCAGGGAAAACATCCATTGGTAGATCTAAAACTCAATGCTCACAGACAGCAAGCTCCTACGAGATCAGCTTTCTTCCTTTCATCCTGTTTGAACACATTCTCTGCATGTAGGATGTCAACAATTTCCTGAGCACCTACTATGTGCATGTGCGATACACAGAAAACAAGCTGTATGTTTCAGTTATCATCAAACACTCAAATCTCCATTAATTCAAAACAACAACAAAAGTATTTTCATTTGGCAAGTTTCTCAGAGACTGTGTACTCCAGTCTCACAGAAGTATCCCCAGTAACTTTCCACATCCTGTCTTGTTCTTAAGGAAGATGTCGCAAAAGCCGCTATCTGCTGCTTGCTCTGTGTCCTTCTACATAGGGGCTCCATAACAAGATGAGAAGAGAAGACCCCCCCCCACACACACACACACATTCCAGCATCAACATTCAACTCTAGAATCGGGGCCTGCAGCCTGGTGTGCACCATTCCCTCCAGAGGGCCAGGGGGAGAGCGGTATTTCCGTTGTAACTCTGTTATTTCCTTTGATGCACTTAAAAGCATTATTCTGAGAAGTGATCCTAGACTTCACCAGACTTCCCAAATGGTACGTGAATTAAAAGCAAGACCAGAAAAGTCTTTGGAGGGTTGAATCCAGACTCCTACCTGACAGTCATCAAGTTGCAAGAAAAATCAGCCCACTTCTTGGGGTCTGGGAGCCAATCCTGGGCTTTTCTGTGGGGAAGGTGCAAGGTGTCGCGGAGCACTTCTCTGAATCTTCAGAACCAAGAAACACGGGAAGGGGAAGCATCAGAGCCAGCCTCAGAACTGCTGCACATTGGACCTCCACTAACTGGCTGAGAATTCTTAATCAGAACTCAACCTGATTTTAAAATCTAAGCACCCCTAGGCATCAATTCAAACTCCTTTAATTTTTTTTTACTTCTTCCAATTAACACATTTTATTTCTGATTTCAAATGACCAAGAGAAGACGACGGTACGAATCCTAAAGGAGGAATAAGAATAATTTGCTTTTCAAAGTGCCCAACAGTGTCTGCTAAACACAAACGCACAAGAAAAAAAAAAAATCCCATGGGGATGTGGAACACCAACTCAACAGATTCAGAGGATCTGATACTGGGTGTACTAATTGGTTTATTTACTGGAACAACCAAATAAACAGAGCCTATTTGAGATTGAAAACTCCCCGGAGAGGGGACTGTTCCCTAAGTCCGCTGGCATCTGCTGTAACTTTCCCTATGATAATTTGAACTTTGCACTGACATAATTAAAACTGTAGTCAACTGACTCAAGGCTCCTTTTCCTACTGCATAAACATGGCTGTAAAATCATCTCCTCGCCTTCCCCAGGAAACCTCACAGAAACATACTCTCAAAGAACTCACCTATAAAGGGGGGCAATTGTTGCAGAGGCATTTAAAGAATTTTCTTGAAGGCATTTTAAAGGTTCACTTAGGAGATACACAATATACATGTAAAAAAAAAATGTTCGATCAAGCAGTGTCCTACTCATACGTCAACTTTTTCCCAGAATTTATTCAGAGACTCACAACACACTCAAACTTCAAAAAATAACTTCATGGTGACATAAATGTTTAGTTTAAATTTAACAGTATAGCACATATGTGTGTTTTACAAAATGTACACTATCTTCTACAGGATATTCTGTTTTTTCAGTGTCCTTTAGTGCACTGATTTTGGCAGGGGTGGGAAACATACAAAAACATCTACTCAAGATTTCCAAATAGTTAATTTCATTATTACAAATGATGGATAAAATTAAGCGTAAAGTAAGAACACAAACTGCAGCATTTCAGGTTACAGTGACAAATAATTTCTACTTATTTGGCAGAAAGCAGAGTATATCAAAATTTGAATTTAAAATTTCCCTTCTCTGATGATTGTTTTTCAATACACCCCAGTGCTTGAAGTCAAAGAGAGACATATTCTATAAACCTTGGTTCACATATATTTAAATATACTATTGAACACACTTTGAGAGCTAAACACTGAACAGAACTTCAGTTTATATAATGCATGCATACTCTGGTTGCTCTTCAAATCGTATAAATCGTTCGCCTTTTACCTAATGCACACTAACAAATCTCTAACGCAAACATTTTCAATCATGAACATACCAAGTCAAGGAAAACTTTTGAAAATGCTACAATTTGGCTCAATTTTGAGCAAACTCCTGTTTCCAAAGGTTTTCGAATTACCTGAAATCCTTGACAAAACCAACCAAGTGCTTTTCACCTTTATATAGCAAAACTAAAACCTAGCAACTCATAAAACATCCCCCCTCCATTATCTGCCAGTGCGGCTGATTTTTACAATGTCCCTACGGCCTAGTGGCCTGGAAAATATTTTAATAGACTCATGCCGCCTAGGTTACTCCAAAGACTTACACTAGCCATTAACCTGGCTTCCTTTCCAGGGATCAGATCACATTTAGGTTTCTACCCCAGGTAGGTCTATTTTCCTGTCAGGCTCTACATACTGCCAACTAAAAACACCTGCCGACATTCCAGCAAATAAGCCCAAGCCCAGAGTGCCAACACGCCATTGCTTTCCAACCCGCCAAACCCAACGTCACTAGGAAGAAATCTTACTGCACAGAGAAGTAGGTATTTTATTAACAAGAAACACAACCCAGCAAACCAAAATCACCATCAGCGGAGTTAAGAGAACACTCGGCTCTCAGCATGGAAGTCCCACAAATCAAACCAACATTCACAGTGTCCCATTACCGACGGCCACTTGCCGAGTGTCTCTTCCTTTCCACGGGCACCAGCTGACATGCCTGGAACTAAGGAGCCCCTGAAGAGGGTCCAGAAGTCCACCACGGACAAGCCCATCTTTGTCTTTCTCCCTGCCCTCCAGTCTCTGGGACTCTGTTGCTTTGAATCAGACCCGCATCCAGGACCCGTCAGGGACAGGTAAAGAATCGAAAAATTCCAGAAGTGCTCCAAAAGGCCTTGGCAAAAGTAATCCACAGCACTCAACAGTGAATTTAGAAACCCCAATCTTTTTTCTGAGTTTGAAGTTTTTAAGCCTTGCGGATGGTTGGAGTAGGAAAAAGGAAATTTACTAGGCAGTGCAAAGGAAATCTTGTTGTCCTCTATTGTGGTGGGGGGGGTGTTGCCCAACCCTAACTTATCTGCTTGATAAAGGAAACCAAAGAAAATCTAAAAAGAACAAGATTTGGTCAAATGAAAAAGAAGCCTTTCCTTACCTTAATAGTGCTGGCCATAGTGCAATCAAGTTTATTGATCGTTATTAAATGTTAATAATAATTATTGCTTCTCGCTGACCAGAAAGTAGTTTTGATGAGGTTGTATAGAGCGGATGAGATTGTGCTAAGTCTGGGAAATGAAGTCAGCCAATAGCAGGAAGAGGTTTCTATTGGTCCTGGCCGCCCAGCCCGAAGAAACAGGATATTTGGGAGTGGAGAGATAAGAGACCCTGAAAACAATGTTGTTTTTCTTGATGATATGCAGCCAGGAGATTTTTTTTTTTTAATTAAAAAAAAAAAAAAAAAAGGCATCAATTGCCTTGGACTGGGACTGCCACCGCAGGTGTGACCAGCGTGACACGCTGCGCCCAGACCAGGGCAGGATACAGATGTGGCTTGACTCTGCATGGCTTCACATGAAGCGGGGCACGGAGGGCACCAGACAGCCCAGGTGCCAGTCTTTCTCAGCCTGCTGCTCCCCGGAAGTGCCACCAGGCTGGGACGGAGGATGTGTGTGACTTTCTCCTAAAGGGAAACTGCAGGTGGGACTCGATTTCTGTCCCTAGACAGCCATGCTTCATAATGACCGTTTGCTGGCGGATTGTCAGCAACCTTGTCTTATTCAACATCTCAACCAAGTGTTCCAGAACCGTTTTGTTTCTTCCTTCCAAATACTCACTTGTTTGTTTCACAAAAAGTGAGTTCACTTTGCAGACTCTAGAATCAAAGGAACCAAGAGAAATAAAGAAAATAAAACCCTGTTGGTGTTTTGTTTTCAAGTATCCAATTAAAATTCAAATAACTGAAATTGCCACAAAGGGTTTAGAATTTCAGGGAGGAGGTCTCACTCCAGTGGTGTTACCCCAGTAGCGCTCTTAGGGACCCAGGGATGTCTTCTGAAGATCTCATTAAGGATTTCGAACCCAAGCTGCAAGTTCAGGGCCACAAGGCTGTTTTCCACTAGAAGGAAGTCCAGGGACTGCAAGTCTGGACATTCCTTTGAGGATTTCAGGCCTTTAATTATTCACGTTCAGGAAATTACTCGTCCTGTGGAAGAAACAACAGTTTGCTTTGAATCTTGCTACATGAAAGTTAGACCAGAACAGAGGTGTGGTATCCAAAGGGACCCCGTAAACACGACAGTCCCAACTTTAGTTGCCCACAATTCTTGGTTCTGGAAATGCTGTTCAGTGAGCGGACTTCATTCAGACCAGGGGCTGCCTAGGTCAGATCCTCACTGTAGGGCCTTCATATGTAATCACCCCCAGCAGCCTGCTGTGTGAGGATGGGAGAAGGGAAAACAGGGAAAAGAGCTGGCCAGAGGGAGGACAAAAGAAGCAGGGGGAGGAGAAAGAGAGGAAGAAAGAAAGAGAAAAGGAGGAGGAAGGGAGGGAGGGAGGCTGATTTCTGTTGTTTTCATACCTGAACAATGAATAAGATGGTAGGTTGATTAAAATTGCATTTCTCCTAAAATCTTAAAGTCTTTAGTTGTTTTACCTGGGCAGCTTACATTAGAATTCTGGTGTGCTTAAGGAAAAAAAAATTAACCAAAATCTAAAACAAAGCAAAAAAACCCAACCTCTCTAGGCCCAACAAGGTTCCTGGTCTTTTTTCCCCCAAAGAACCATTACTTTAAAAATGTGAACTACTGATCCCCAATAAGTAGTGCTTCTTTAAGGGTTATCAAACACTAGCTTTAAGTCAAAAGTCTCCTTTGACAGAATAGTGATGGCAGAAATTTGTATGTGTCCTTTCTCCAACATGCCCTGCTTCTAACAAAGCTCCTTATTCGCTCTGCACAGCAGGAAACACTGACTTCTTTGTGGCATGAGAGATTGAGAGAATGAACCCCAGGCCTTTATAAGGGACTGCATTCCCAGACCTTTTGTTGCTTATTTTTATTCTGAGACAGGTTCTCAAAGCATTCTCCTGCCTCAGCCTCTTCGAGTACTGGGATTACAGTCATTCACCACCACCGTCCTGGCACCAGTTTTTTTATAGATGTCTGATTCTTCAAGGATGACTTGCCTTTATCTCTTTGCTCTTGCCTAATTCAAATCATAAAACAGTGAAATTTTTTAATCTCTTAATTTCAAAAGAGTTTCCAACTTACAGAAAAGCTGTAAGAAAAAAGTCTCTTCTAATACCGCTTGCCTGGTTACTCCAAATGCTGGCAATGTCCATCATTTGCTTTACTTTAGCTTTCTTATACTTTTTCTCCTTCACACTTATGTAAAATGGACACACCATTCTCTAGCTTATATAAATATCATTTTATTAAAGATTTAATTTTTTTGTTTGGATGCTTACAGGAAGAAACCAGATGCTGTTATTTGATCTATTCCCTCAAGATTCTATCCATATGTCTCATCGTGTCTACTTCTGAAAATACATAAAAATCTAAAAAGTGTTAATAGGATGCTAATTTTGGGGATCATGAGTTACAAGCTCTGTAAAAAATTTTAAGAAGCAAATCTTCCTCATTTTTAAGGATATAGTGTTGGGCTACTTTATTTTCTTTTTTATGTATTTGGTACAGGGTCTCATTACACAGCTCAGACTTGTAGTGATCCTCCTATTTTTCTGCCTCCCCAGCCCTGGGATTACAGGTGTGCGCCACCACGTCCAGTCTCAGTGGCTGGCTCAGCATGCCCAGGGGCAGGGCAGGTGTGGCATGTGGTGCCAGGGATCGAACCCCAGTCCCTGCACTTGCCTAAGCAGGTGCTTAGTCCCTGAGCCATCTCGCCAGCCCAGCCCATATTGGCTGCTTTCTATCAGCTTCCAAGAGAATAATCCCTCATATCTAGAATGCCATAGTAGCATCCAAATATGGGCCATCATGTGCAAACTTTTTGTAAACTCTGATTGGCTACTGAAGGCATTGGGGGAGTCTCTGAATTAGAATTTTGCAGTATTGTTTCCCAAACGTTACCCTGAAAAGAGCTATCTGAAGATGGAGAGCTCACTTTATTGCTTTCCTTGTCCTTGCCAGTCTACACTATTAAAGGGCCTCAGCCCCAGGCCCTAGTTCTGGCTCACTCTGCAACCCAATGCCATTCCTTCCTCAGGGAAAACAGCCCAGAGGGCACCAGGAAGGTCCAGTTGGGGCAATCTAGCGGACTGCCTCTGCCTGAGAACCCCTGTGGCTTGAACTGGGCAGGAGAGGGCCCTTCTTGCCCTCCACGACACACAGGAAGTCCCACACTGGACTGGGACGGCCGCCCAGGGCCGTGAGCACAGCCCCTCTGAACAAACTGCACGTTTCCACTTCCTCCTTACCCATCATGAATCCATCAGCCAGGAATTTACCCAGGCCCCTCCTTAGTCTGTTGCGTCTTGCTCCAAATAAAAAAGAAAGCACTGTAAAATGCAAAGGCCATAAAGATACTGTAACAATAAAAAAGCAGTATTGTTTTCTTCCTCTTTTCCTGAAAGTTCTGCAAACTCTGATCCTGACTCTCGTATTAACTTTTCTGTGGAATGTTCAGAAAGTACAGTGTTGGGGAGCAATACAGCCCTAAAAGTGGTACAACTCCACAGCAAGAGGAATCACGTCACACAGCTTAACTGGAGATGCAACACAAGCTTCATGCTTCTCTATTTTTCTTGCAGTCACCATCAGTATAAAGACTGCAGGAAAATGATATATTAGATGAATATTTAGCAATAGGGAAAACTGCTCTAGCTTACCGCTTGGTTAGTTAAAAATCACCTTTCTAATGAGGATTCTACCAAAGACCTGTTTATTAGAAAGGAAAAGGCAAAATAAAAATATCAGCAGGCTACACTTCATACTATTTTTTAAAAATGTATTTGGTACTGGGTCTTACTATGCAGCTCGGACTCCTAGTAATCCTCCTATCATTAGCCTCCCCAGTAATGGGATTACAGGCATGTACCACCATGTCCAGACTCTGTCACCAGCTCAGCATGCCCAGGGGCTGGGGGTGGAGTGCCATGTGGTGCCAGGGATCGTACCCCGGTCCCTGCTCTTGCCTAAGCAGGGGCTTGCTCTGCTGAGCTATCTCACAGCCCACCTCATACCACTAATTATAGACAATCTCCTCCTTTTTTGTTTTCCCCCTTTTTTCCCCTGTATTTTCAAAACATTTGCAATACACAGAAATTATACTCAATGTGAGAGCTGTGCCAGCAGCGTGCAGTGCTCTGCCTTTGCAAACATCTGAGAAATGCAGGCACATTCTGTCCAATGTAGGCACAGTTCTGACTGCTGCTAGACGCTTCATGCCTGCATGTCAAGAGTTCCTTTAGGACTGTCTACAGCAAGAAGAGAACTACTCTATTCTTAAGTTAATGTCTGTGAGAAGGCCTGGGACAGTACTGTGGTTGGGGGCGCACGTCTCTTCAGCATTAATCCAAGTGGACCTGCGCTGGGTGCTCAGGAGGCTGAGATGGAGGAGCCCACCCCCGGCCCTCACCTGGGCATTCAGGAAACCTATGTCAGTTCCTCACCTTCCCCCTGCATGAAACTCCAAAGCTGGAGCCACTTGTGGGGCAAAGACAGGCTCTTAGAAGGTAAAACAGTAAGACGAAAATGCCATCTATTTTCCCTAAGATGACACAGGAATCTTAAAGTGCACAGTGTTGGGATTATTCATGAGGCCCCGGCAAAAAGGCTGTCCTGAGGATCTGTGCCAGGGATGTGCCTGAGATGGAGATAAGGAGCAGGCATCTGGAGCGGCCTCGCAGTGGAAAACTTCAGCTGGCAGTGGAACTTTCCCATCTCCCTCAATGGGCTGTTTGGTGGGGGCACAGCAGCAACAGGTCACGTGCTCAACCCTAGAGGTCGCTGGTCCCCAAGGCAAAAGGACCTTTCCTCTACACAGGGCACACTTCACTTCACAGTGACAGTTTCACTCTCCTGGGCAAATTCCTGAGTGTGTGTGTGTGTGTGTGTGTGTACACACTTGCCATATCCTCCTGCAGGCCCAACATCAAGGAACAGTCCAATTACAATTAAATAACTACTGTTTCAATACTTTCAGTACATGACTGATAGATTCCTCTGCCTCTTGGTTGATTTGAACTAATCTAAACCAAGGAAATTGTTTTCACATACTAAATCCTCAACTTCTCAACACCAAGTTGCAATTTCCTTAATTTTGAAGCACTCGTCGGTTCTATAGGCTCGGATGAAGCAATGATTTCAATGAACACAATTTCATAAGCATCTCGAGTGTATGTTCACTTTGCTCTTTCTCAATACCATCTGGCTCTAAAAATGCAGGAGTATTAAAGCCACTATCAGGGGCCCCTAACTATATCAATGTATTATTCACGGTTTAAAAAAAAAAAGAAAGAAAGAAACCTAAACCCAGAGTCATTATTTTGACACCACAGTTTGGCTTAAAGGAACTTTTAAGTTTCCTAATTCAATCATCATTCTTCTATATACAATTTGCGAACAATGAAAAGCATTTCCAAGTCATTATCCATATAACTGGGTAGATCCCAACATAGAAGCTGCAGCCCTCAGTTGCTACTGATCACTCGGCGCGTGGGCTACAGAGAGCGTGAGTAACTTGAGGGTGCACCAGGCCAGCTGTCCAACGTGTCCTGCACCAGGTACCTTCTACCTGGTCTACACTCCCTTCTGCCAGCAAGATTTGAGAGTACAACTAAAATTCAAGCAGCCACTTTTTCCTCAATGCCCTACATGAAAATGTGATTAGCATTTATTAAAAAAATACACTGCCCTGGACTGAAGTTAGGATGTCAGGTAGTCAGTCTGTCCTCTGGTCCCAGCAAGGAAAGGCTGCAGGGACAACAGGAAATGCTCTTTCTGGGCAACCACCAATGACAAGCCAGCTGGAAGAGCACAGTTCCCCCTCTGTGCAGCTGCCTGTCCACTGGATCCTACTCTAGCCTACATTATAGCTACAAAAACAATCCTGCTGCAAGAATTTTAGGAAGCAGCCACCTACTGCCCAAGAACTACTCTGCTTTGTTTGCTAGGTAGGAGCCAGACAGCCTTCCAGGGGTGCCTTTGAACTTCTCACATTGCTGACACTAGATGGCGCACAGGGTCCCTCAAAAGGCCCTTGGAGAGCAGTCCCAGGTGGCTGATGCTTGACTAAATTCCTGGAATCAGTGCTATTATCCTACAAAGCTGCCTCATTTGTATCCATTAAAATTAAACTCAAGATTCATAACATAGAAAAACTCTTTGAAACTTTTTAATTGCCCATTGTTAGGGAAGATAAGGAAATGCATGCACGCATGAAGGGGCAAAGGTATATCCAAATCCCTACGTGCTGGACTGGAGACAACAGACCGCAGATGCCGTGTGATTGCCCTACACCAGTATACCAAGGCTGAGCCTTAAAATGAATTCCACTTCACAGGAATTCAGGAGGTGGCACTGCACAAGGGATAATCGAAATATATGAATATTTAAACTAAAAGCTTAATACAGAAAAGACATATTGCTAGTAACCCCTCTCCCTTTCATATTGTGTACACTTTTCTCGTCATTCTTAGCACATTCCAAAGAGCTCTGGCAGTCTTCTGTGTCTTTGCCAAGTGTGATCAAAAATACAGTGAATGCTGCCACCAAGTATCTGACACCACAGAGTGTCCTCACCACCTTGTTTATCAGATCTGGAGCCAGGCAACTTCAGACCCTTCCCCAAAGCCACAACAATGTTCCATCAGTTCAGGACACCAGGCAGCCAGGATAACACAAGTAAAGATGCACCCGAAAGAGGATGTGCAGAGCTTCAGAAAGTGGCAAGAAGGAAGGGGTAAGGGTGTTCCTAGTGTGTGTTGGGGGTGGATTTTAAGAGAGATTCATGGCAAAGTCACTGTTTTTGAACATTCATCTTAGTTTTTTAACCACACCATGCATGTCCCTGGTGCAAGTTTCACTACATAGCAGCACAGTTTAGAGTGCATTTATTCTGTGTGTACACAGTGCTGGTCTCAGTACCGGTGCCTGCCTAGACGCAGATGCTGGGGGTTCCTCGGTGGGGCTGGAAGCTATAGAAGAACACAGATTCTACACTGGGACATCATATGTGAAAGACACCTTGCAGTGCTTGGCAACACCACACAAGGCAGGTGCCGAGGGGGAGGTGGAGGGCTGAGGCCCTGCTCAGCAAGCCGGACCCGTGAGGCTGGCTGGAAGGCCTCCACGTAGGCTGCAGAAAGGACACCAGTGTGGCCTTTGCATCCCAGAAGCCCCAGCTGTAGGTGATACGGCTTCAACTGCTGCGTCTTCTCCGTTCAGTGACACTGAGGAGACATTTAATTTATTTGTGCCAGTTTCCCATTATAAACCAGTGCCTCCTTGGCAGGTGTGTGGGAGAGGAATGTGCGCGTGTGGAGGGGCCTCCCGCGAGTGTCACAGATGGAGAGCAGCAAGGCCTCCTAGATCCCTGGCAGTCACCCTGCAGGCACAAGACCAACACAAATGAGTAAGAGAGTGAGTGAGTGAGTGAATGAATAAATGAATGAGCCACATCCACGGAGCCCAGAAATGCCACAGAAGGGCTGTGTGAAGGACCCAGAGAGCACAGAATTTAACTTGAACTGGGACTCCCTCGGCCAAGTGCAGACTCTAGACAGTACGCTGGGCTACGACACCACAGACTGCTGTGGCTCACCACGGGGGCAGCCAGGGCCGGCTGCGAACACATCACCAGCTCTCCTCTCAGTGCTATAGAAATATGTCCATCTGTCCCACTGCCTGCTGAGAGGTCCACTGGGACACAGGGTGACAGGTGGTTAGAAAATGGGAGTCCCCCACAACACAGCAGGATGAGCAGATGAAAGAGATGGAGAGAAAGGCCATCAGCCCCACCCATCCCATGTCCAGGTTCTCTTCTGTGTACCCAGCTGCAGTCCAGTCACTTGGGAGGGGTCTTTCGGAGAAACTGCCCCACGTCAGTCACCTAGAAGTGAGGAACAGAAGCAGTCTCTAAAAGAACATCCAACTCGGCCTTCTGGATTTCCATACCAGTACCCAGGCAGTGCCTAGTGGCAACTGCATACTCAATTTCTTTAAAATACTGAATGAATGAGCACCTGCCTTCTATTTACCTAGTCCACATTGAGTTTATAGCACATTTGTTTGGATTTTGATATAAAAACATAGTTCCTAGCTGAGCATGGTGGTGCATCCCTATAATTTCAGCACTCTGAGAAGCTGAGGCAAGAAGATTCCAGGTTCAAGCCCAGCCTGGGTGACAGTTACTTAGGCAGACCTTATGCCATGGGCTGGATGTAGCTCCATGCTCGGGCCCTTGGTTTGATCCTTAGCACAATGAACAACCAAACAGCAAGCTCCTTTTGCATAGGACTCAGCGTTCTCAATGTTCCAAAGTAACCCTACCTCCGATTGTTTTCAGCTACACGAAGGAGCCCTGTTGGCTTCACGTGCACGTGTTAGATGCCATCAGGATGGCCAGGTCCTGCCCCTCTGCACTGGCTGCATCACTCTGGTGACTGAGTCACAGCAAGCCCCAACCTTCTTGTCCATCCCGTGTTCCCTTCTGCAGGGCAGCACTGACACTGCTCCTTCCAGAGGCAGGAGCTGCCGCTCAACCCCAAGCGGGGACCTCTGCTGTCCTCCAAGGCCACCTGCACTAACCCCCCACAATAGGAGAGCTCAGCGGCCTTCACCGTTCTCCATCCCAGCCTGTAGCCACCACAGGGCCTCAGAACTGTGAATGAGGAAATCTTCCAGACAACCCCAGCCCCAAGCATTACTACAAACATGTAGGAGACTCTGAACAAGCACCACCTGTCCATCAGTTCCTCATGGGTGAATAATACTCCACTGTATACAGATGGCATGAGGTCTCTATCCATCCATCTGTTGCTGGGCATCTAAGCTGGTTCCAGAGCTTAGCTGTTGTGTACTGAGCTTCTAAACACATGGGCAGGCACGCAGTTAATATAATGTGATATAACTTAACTCCTTGGGGAAGACACCCAGGAGAGGTAGAGCTGGGTCAAATAGAATTTCTATTCTTGTGTTTTCTGGAATTCCATACTGAATTCCACAGTGGCTGTGCTCGTTTGCATTCCCACCAACAGGGTAGAAGGATTCCTGTCTCCCCACAACCTGGCAGCTATTTGCTACTTTTTGTGCTCACAATGACAGCCCTCCGGTGGAGTAAAAATGGAGCATCAGAGTAGTCTGATTTGCATTTCTCTATTGGCCAAAGAGGATGAATATTTTTCCTGTACTTCTTCTTGGCCATTTTGTATGAACTTGAGACCGTAATGTTAAGTGAAAGAAAAGTCTGAAAGTTAAATATCATATGATTTCTCTTATATAATAAAGTAAAAAGAGGGAGAATAAAGGAGATGGTAGGAAATAAAAAGATAGACATTTGGACATGAAGAATGGGACTCTGAGGAAAGGACACGGGAGGGTACAGCATCTCATAAGGTGTTGTCCTGGTATGCAGGTGACTATTACATACTGAAAAAGACAATCACAATCACACTGAAAAAGACAATCACAATCACAAAGAAAAGACATCTTTGGCAGGTGAGAGAGTTCAGTAGATTAAGCACCTGCTTAGGCAAGCGCGAGGACCGGGATTCAATCCCCTATACTACATGCCACATTGGTGCCATCCCTGGGCACTCTGAGCCAGCAACTGAGCCTGGGCATGGTGGCACACACCAGTAATCCCAGTGCTGGGGAAGCTGAGAACAGGAGGATCACTTCGAGTCCAAGCTACATAGTGAGACTCTGTAGAAATACATAAATTTAAAAAAAAAAGAAAAGGTATCTTAAAACAACATAAAAAAAGAAAAGGTATCTTAAAAATGTATGCCCCTGTTAAAGATGCCTGTCTCAGTCCAAACACCTTCTAGACACATGAAGAATGACAACAGTCATTAAATGGTCCTGTAATTTTAGCCACCAGAGTTGGAGTGATTCCTTACTCAGTGTCCGTCCCTTGAAGGCTGGCAGATGATGCCTTCCTCAGAAAGGTGTCTAGGAAGCACCCTAGTCTAGGAGGATGACACTCTTGTTACATGATTCTTCATGTAGCATAAATCTTTATGGGGATCCACAAATCTTCATGGGGATCAGCTCCATGCTGAGCACCAGAAAAGCAGCTTACATCCAGAGAAGAAAAGACAGCATCCATGTCAGCTGGAGAGGAAAGGATGGCAAAACCACAGTGGCATCGTGCCCCAGGAGCAAGGGCCTCGGAGGTGAATACCAGCAGCACTTTCCTCTCAGTTCTCACCTCTTCCTCCCCCACCCACCCTTGGATGTACAGGTGCCTGGGATCCTTCCTGCCCTGTAGAGACTCTCCACTCCAAACCACAGACTTAACCCCACCATTCACCAGCGCATACTCTCGAGGAGATGCAGGTAGGCCTCCACAGTCTGCTCTGTGACTCTACAGTGGTGAAGGTGGAAGTGAGCAGCAGAGGGAGAAGACAAGGACTTGGCCCCAAGTTGTGAAAGGGAACAGTGCTAGCGTGGAGAAGATGTTATGGTGTTGTCTGAAGTACGGCTCCGCCAGGGGTCCCCGGATGCTGTGGAGCTCCCGTGGATCAATGCGGACTGGAAGGGAGTCTTCCTCCGGGAAGACTTCAGAGGTGGACCCTGATAACCACTGGTGACAGTGTTGCAGTGGGGAAAGGGCTCAGGCACAAGCATACAAAGTGGTCGTCACTGTTGTGGCAAAATACAGTCCCAGTGCCCTTCTTGAGGGAGTAGAAGAAACTCGAGAGTCTTAATTCTCCCCCAAATTCCTAGATGCATCCTGAAGGGTGGACAGTTATATCATTTTCTCTCTTTCTTTTTCTAACATAGGATCTCATGTTTACTGTCATGCCCAACCTGGCCTGGAACTTCTAGGCTTGAGTGCGCCTCTAGCCTCTGCCTCCCAAAGAGCCAGGGCTACAAGCTCATGTCACAGATATGGGCTCAGTTTTAATCACAGACTCAATTCTTGTAGACAAAGCGTTGCCACTCTGTCCCATACTGCTGGGGCACCCAAATCTCACCTCCCGGATGGAGCTAGGCCTTGAGCTGTTTAATTCCATATGACTTAAAGCTGTTCTGAGCTTTTCATCAGGAATGGAAAGCATTAATGTGTCCCACACGCCACTCTCTGTTTTATGGAATTCTTGCACAGGGGAGCGCTTTTTATTTTATTATTTTCTTTAATAGCCAGAAAACTGGGAAGTTCACAAAGAAATTTTTCAACTGCCTTCAATGACCCTTAACCTAAGAGGTTTCGCCTAATCTGCAAATTGGAGTTAAAAGTATTTCAGTACCTTTGGAGCTGGGAGTTCTTTGTCCTTAAAGGAGCAGGGAGACCACTAACAATGGGGCTACACAGGCTTGCTGCCCCTTTGTCAGCTGCTGCAAACCGAAAACAGATGTGCAACATCAGCCGCTACCTTCTAGTGACCCGGGGAAGTGCAGGCTAATCCAGATCAGTCTTAATAACTCAAAACCGCCACCTTTTAACCACCTAATTTTTTTCTCACTTACAGATGCAAAGAAAAGAACTGACAGTACACACTGAAACTCATTTCCCTCCAGCCACGTACAGATTTTCTCACATAAGAGCCAGGAGCTAGAGCTCATTCCACTAAATTGCTTAGGTGAGACCATTCTTTTCGATCAACCAAGATCTGGAAGGACAGAAACCATCCTGAAAAGGAGATGCCGCTGTCACACCCCTTCCCACCACTCTGAAAGTACAGCAATCCTGGGATTATCAGGCTGTCTACAGAGGTAACATAGAAGGTTTAGGCTGAATGACCCAGTGACCCTAAAAATGTTTCTCTCATACTGAACCCATTTTAATTTTTAATCATTTTCCTGAATTTATATTAATGAATATAAATAAAGAAGAAAAACCAGTAGACATAGAAATGACCGAAGAGATCCCAAAAGAAGAAGTCAATCATGTGGCACTAACTTGGAACTTTGCATCAATACTGTGTCTATTTACCAAGTCCAAGAGAATTATTTTAACAGCAACAAAAAAATTATATAAAGTTGTTTTAGATGCTAAGTATTTTTTAACCCAAGATGGAAGCCATACTGATTGATTTTTAATGCCCATAAAAACAGCAATTAAAATACCACTCTAACCTTCAGATTCCCACACAGAAATTAAATTTATACAGAATAAAAGGTAACCAATAAGCACTGGGGAGACAGCTCAGTGGCATAAGCACCTACATGGCAAAGGCACGGTCCCGAGTTCAATCCTTGATACTGCAAGAAAAAAGGTAACAGATAAGATGCAGTCATGTTCTCCCCTTTAATCACGCTATCCTGAGCATGATAACATGAAAAACATCCATATCTTAATGAAATAAGTCTATAAATAATTAAGTAGTTAAAAGAAATAAAAATAGTGAAATAATAATGAAACATATAATTGACAAAATAGAAATTATAGAAAATATATAATTTAATAAATTGTCAAAGAAATAATAGCAATTCTGCCAATCAAAACTGACCATCGTATTTCCTCAGCCACTCATTGAAAGACATGCCCCAATTTTTTATTTTTTAATTTTTTTCCATAATTTTATTGAGAAATAAACAGCAATGAGACAGTTTCAAATGAAATTGGTAGGACAGTTCCATTAATTAACACACTGCATACTGCCTTCCTAGTGGTCATTTATTGTAAAAGATGCAGACACGATATCCTATTTACTATTACAACAAATCCCTCTATTCCTTGAATTAAGAGAATGTAGCTATATATCTATTCTAACCATTTTGA
>NDGN011345082.1:0-18561 GCA_002564285.1 Tympanoctomys barrerae | reverse complement strand
TTGAAAACCTCAAGTCTAGATTTAATTTTTTCAGCTTCTAATTTCACCTATAAGGAAATAATCTTTTTACATATACGTATATCAGAAAAACTGATCTTATTGTTTCTGCTGCTAATAAGGAAAAGTTGCATTACATGGACTATTTTGATTCTTTTTGTGTTAGAACAGAATTTCATGTGCATCTATTTTTGGTGGAAAGAAATGCATTTCATATTTTAAAACACAAACAGTTTTAAAATGTATCAAGAAAATTTTGTTGATTTGACTTGGCTATAAGATGATTCTGCCTCTAAATTTATACTTTGACCTCAAAGACAGCGTTATATTAAAGCCCTAATGCTTTAAATGCAAAGTTGTGATGTAAAAATCAGTGCCAGTTCTGAATCTATTTATTAAATTAAGTTTTGAATATTTAGATTATGTTGTACAGCTTCTAGTCTCCTTTGTGCTATTTTTCCTTTAAAGTTTTCATATAAAATTCCAAGATCATACCCTTCCTTTAGTCCTCTTGCAACATCCACTTTCAATAAAATTAGGCTTCTGAATCAAGTATAGCATAAAAGAGTGAAGATACTAGGAATGTTTTCCCTGAGCATAATCCATACAAGCATAATATCTCCAGGTTAGTATCTATTACTGTATAACAAAATAGCCTCACATACAGCAATTTGATATAACAAGGATGCACTATTTCATGAGTAAGAAAATTAGATGCATCTTACGCATGTAGAATTTGTAGTAGACAGAATTCTGAAACAACATCCACAATTGCTGTCACATGGAGTTCCTGCTTCCTGGTAATGATACATTTGTTTAATCCCCTTATAAATCAATAGAATCTTGCAAAAGTGAGGACATTTTGCAAATGTAAATGAAAATTTAGTCTAAATTAATCAAATAGAAATTATATCTATAATTCTGACCTACTATTTGGTTGACTAGCTTTGGTAAAGTGAGCACTATGAATTCTGCAACTGCAGGGAAATCAGTTCTGTCAACAGGAAGCTTAGGACAGTGTCCTGAGATCCTGAAAGAAATGAGAAATAGCTTTAATTCACTTTGAAAAACTTTTAGCATGGGACCCTGTTAAACCTACACCTGGAATCCAGATCCAGGGAAGTGAAGAGGTAATAAACGCACAAGATCTTATGAACGAGGTCATTTGCTACATAGCAACGGAAAACTACAGGATCTTTTGTGACATTGTAGTCCTTAAGATATCACCTAGGACTGAGGATATGGAGTTCATCACTAGGATGAGAAATTATTTTTCAAAATATCACATGTACTTCAAGGTCTTAGCTTTGCTGTATAAATTTCACTAAATGCTAGATGATCCTTAGGGCATGGAATCTAGTAGCTGGATTGTACCTTCCCAGAAGTATCTCATTTATGTCATGACATGGTAGACAATTTCTTCCAAGATGAATGGGGGAAGGAAAAGAAGGCAAGAGAGAGAGAGAAAGTGAATATCCTAAGACAGACTTGCAATAATTTTATTAACTAATATTTGAATGATACACTTTTCTACAATGATAGTCATTGGAACTTAATCACCAAGTTTACTGCACTCTAAAAGTCACAAGAACAATTTTCAAGGGCAGAAGTATCAAAGGAAATTATGGATGTATTTGTTGAAAACTTTAAACTCTTCTTTAAATTTTTTTTTAGCTCAATTAATTTCTTATAGTTCTTGGAGAAACAAGAGTTTTTAGCAGTACTATTTTAATTTCTACAATTTCTAAGATTGAAGTCTCCCAACTCCCACCTCTGAACTCCAGCCAGTGGCAAGGCCCCACACCCCACAATTATCCCACCTCCTGACTACCACCTCCTGAATCCAGCCAGTGGAAAGGCCTGGCATGTGGGTCAGTATGCGGCAGCAGGAAGAAGCCAAGCACAGCAACCAGAGCCAGGTCCAGCCAGTTGAGTTTGAACTTGGGCGATTCAGACCCAGTAAACTGAGAGGCACTGCTAGACCCAGATCTGTGAGAGCATCCTCCCCCCAATCCCACACACCCACCAATCAAGAGAGGGAACAACAGGTAACTGGGGTAAAAGTCTGCCTGGAAGACTCCAGGTACATCAAGGGGAAGTGATCAGACAGATCTTAAGGAACTAATTTAAATACAAACTTCCAGTTTCATATCTACTTAGCTATATAGTCATAATGCTTGCTGTTATGGTCTAAAATACAAACCCATTAGCTACAAAAGTTTTTCAATTGCTAAATCTCACTACTGATTATTAGTGTTGCCAATTGTAGTTTTACAAATACAAAACTGAAACTACCTTAACCACATTATCTCCCTTAGGTAATAACATCAGTAGGAGCTAAGGTAACTACTACACCAAAGCTCTACACCAAAGGTCAGAGGACAGTGCTACAAAAAATGACAGAGGGAAGGAGGAAAACGCAGTCTCAAGTCCCAAACCCATGCAAAACAAATACAGAAGACAGTAGCATTAAAGAAATTAGGAACCACATTCTTGAAATCTATGAAATAATAGCATCTGAAGTAAAGAAGCAACTGCAGAAAGGAATAGAAGATATCAGATCAGAAATAATTGCCGAAGTAAAAAAAAAAGAAATGAAAAGTGTAATGAAAGTTTGTAATGCTTCTAAAGTACACACTGATAAAACACTAGAGAATAGAAAAATGATGGAATCCTTGAATGAGCAATATAGGAAAAAGTAGAATGCACTAGTGCCAGGGAGATGGCTCAGTGGAGTAAGCACTTCCCTGGCAAGCACAAGGGCCTGAGTTCAATCCCTGGTTGTGAAAAAAAAAAAAAAAAGAATGCATGAAGCAGATTCAAAGAGATATACAGGAAATTAAAATCTCAATCACAGGGGGGCAAATCTGTTTGAATGAAAGTGAAGATAGACTTTCAGACCTTGAAGACACTGTTGCAGCTGTGAAAAGGTAAGTAAAAATCTCTTAAAAACAACTATGATGTGAGAAAACATAATTCAACATCTTCAAGATGACACAAAGATGAGCAACATAAAGCTAATACGCAACAATGAAAAAGAAGGCATCAATACAAATGATATAAGAAGAATATGGGCAGAAGTAATAGTAGAAAACTTCCCAAATGTAGGGAAACAATCTGATACTCAGGTAACCAAAGCATATAAAACTCCAAAGAACGTTAACCCAAATAATACCACAACCAGACATGTAATAATCAAGATCCCAGAAATTCAGCACAAGAACAAAATACTGAAAGTCACTAGAGAAAAAAAAGAGCTTATATTTAAAGGAAAACCCATCAGAATAATAATAGATTTCTCCTCACAAACCATAAAGTCAAGAAGAACATGGAGCAAAGTACTCCAAGATTTGCAAGAAAACAAATTTCAACCCAGATTGATATACCCTGCAAAACTCTTTTTCAAGTTTAGTGGGGAAGTGAAATATTTCCATGCCAAAGAACAACTAAATAATATCATGATGACAAAACCACAAAACCCTACACAGACTACTAAAAGATATTCTAGAAAGGGATCAAAATGACCACAACTCCACAAATGAGAACAGAAAGAATGGACCAAATAGGGCAAACGTTTAAAAAGAGGAGAAAAATAGGTAACCAACATCAGGAAAAAAGCATGTCAAACATAAGTCAATACATCCCAGTTATAACCAGTTAAAAGGACACAATTCACCAATTAAAAGAAATAGACTGGCAGAGTGAATTAGAAAGTAAAATCCAACAATATGTTGCATACAAGAAACACACTTAACTCATAAAGAAATTCACAGGCTGAAAGGCAAACAATGCAAAATGATACTACCTTGCCTAGGAACTCAGAAAAAGCCAGGGGTAGCAATCCTGTTCACAACAATCTGAACTTCAAACCAAAAATGATCAAATGAAATAATGAAGGCCACTATATACTGGTTAGAGGAAAAATACTAGAGGAAGAGGTAGCCTTCGTAAATATGTACACATCAAACACAGGAGTACCCAACTACATAAGACAAATAACCTTCATGAAATATCTAATATCCTATACAATAATCTTAATACGAGATAGAATCTTAAAACCCCCTTATCCATAAAGGATAGGTCAAGCAGACAAAAAATTAGTGAAAAGGTAGCATAACTGAATCAGATATTTGAAAAAATGGACTTAGTGAACATATACTGAGAGTTCCACACAACTACATCTGAATGCACATTCTTTTCAGCTGCACACATGTTGTTTTCTAAAATAGACCACATACTAGTCCATAGGTTATGCTTAAGAATATGTAAGAAAACAGAAATTATCCCACGTGTATTATTTGACCACAGTGCAATGAAACTGGAAATAAATGACAAAAGAAACCCCAAAACCACATGGAAATTAAACAACACCATACTCAGCAACCATTTGGTTTCAGATGAAATTAAACAGAAATTAAACAATATCTATAATTCAATGAAAATTCAAACACAACTTATTGGAATTTGTGGGATAAATGAAAGCAGTTATTAGAGGGAAATTTATAGCTTTAAACTCACACATTAGGAAAAGAGAAATGGAATTAATAACCTAATGTTGCACCTCAAACATCCAGAAAAAGAAGAGCAAACCAAGCCTAAAGCCCTAAGAAGGGAGGAAATTATAAAGATTAGAGAAGAAATTAATCCAATTGATAACAACACAAAAAATTAATGAATCAAAAATTGTTTTTTCAGAGAATTAAATAAAACTGATAACCCCTTAGCTAAACTTATCAAAAAAAGGAATGATAAATACACAAATTCAAGCAATAAGCAATGAAATGATAAAATTAATACAGCTCCCATGGCAATTCAGAAGATCATGAATAGCTACATTGAAAATCTTTACTCTAACAGAATCAAAGACACAGGAGAAATGAATAGATTTTAAAAAGGTAGAAACTACCAAAACTGAATCAAGAAGATACAAGAACTCTCCATAACAAAATATCAACAAATGAAATTGAAAATGTAAAAAAACTTATCAGCAAAGAAAAGCCTAGGTCCTGATGGATTCACAGATCAATTCTACAAGAAATTTACAGAAGACATAATCCCAATACTCTCCAAACTTTTCAATGAAATAGTAAAGCAAGCAATACTCACAAAACCTTCCTGGAGACAAGTATCATACTCATACCAAAACCAGAGAAAGATACAACTATAAAAGACTTAACTACAGACCAGTCTCCCTCAGGAACATAGATGCAAAAATCCTCAATAAAATTCTGGCAAATACAATGCAAAACATCATCAGATTATACACCACGGTCAGGTAGGATTCATCCCAGGAATGCAAGGATGGTCCAACATACACAAATCTATAAATTTGATATAATGCATCAATGGAGCAAATCCAAAATGCACATAATCATCTCATTTGATGCAGAAAAGGCTTTTGGCAAGTTCCAACACTCATTTATGGTTGAAGTCCTATGGAAAATTGGAATAAATTGGCTCTACCTCAATCTGAAAAAAGCCATCTATGACAATCCAACTGCTAACATAATTGTAAATAAGGAAAACTGAAATCTTTTACTCTCAGATCAGGTACAAGACAGGGTTGTCCTCTATCATCACTTCTATTGAATATAGTTCTGGAATCATTAGGTTGGAGCCATTAGAAAAGAAAGAGAAATAAAAGAAATAAGAATATAGAAAGAAGAAGTTAAACTATTATTATTTGCAGATGACATAATACTGTAATAGGAAGACCTAAAGAACTCCACCAAGAAGCTACTAGAATTAACTAACAGATTCCATAGCATAGTAGGATACAAAGTAAATATCCAAAAGTCAATAGCATTCCTCTACAAAGACAACAAACACACTGAGAGACAAATTAGAGAAACAATACCTTTTATAATAGCACTGCAGAAAATGAAATACCTTGAAATTAATCTAACCAAAGAAGTAAAAGATCTATTCAATGAAAATTATAGTACATTGAAAAAAGAGATCATAGAGGATTTCAGAAAATGTAAAGATATTCCTTGCTCCTGGATAGGAAGAACAAATATTGTGAAGATGACCATACTCAAAAAATTGTTAAACAGACTTAATTCAATCCCTATCAAAATACCACCAACATACTTCACAGACATAGGGAAATCATTCCTAAAATTTATTTGGAACCAGAAAAAAAACCTAGAATAGCATAGGCAATCCTGGAAAACAAGGAAAAGGCAGGAGGCATTGCAATTCCTGATGTGCAATTATACTACAAAGCTATTATGATAAAACCAGTATAGTATTGGCAAAAAAATAGACCTGAGCATTAATGGAAAGATTAGAAGTTGCAGATACAAGTACAAACACACTCAGCCAACTTATCTTTGGCAAAGGGACCAAATGTGTCTATTGAAATAAAGATAGCTTCTTTAACAAATGGTGCTGGAAAAGCTGGCTCTCTATATGCCAAAAACTAAAACGTGACCTGGGTCTATCATCATGTACTAATTAAAGATTTAAACTTTAAAACAGAAACACTAAATCTCCTGGAAGAGAAAATAGGTGGAAATCTTGAAGACCTATGGGTAGGAAAAGAGTTCATGAACAAAAATCAAATTGCATGGGAAATAGTTGAAAGAATTAACAACTGTGAACTCCTCTTATTGAGATGTTTCTGCACATCAAAGGAAATTACCAACAGAATGAAAAGACAACGACAAATTTGGAAAAAACTTTAACTAATAAGCACTCAAACAAGGGTCTTCTATCTAGAATTTATAAAGAACTAAAAAGCATTAGGTTTCCCAAATTTAAAGACCCAATACAGAAATGGGTATCTGAGATGAACACACACTTCTCAGAGGAAGAAATACAAGAGACAAACAAATACATGAAGAAATGCTCCACATCACTAGCCATTTTTGAAGTGAAAATTAAAACAATTTTGAGACACCATATCACCCCAGAAAGAATGGCTATCACAAAGAAATCAACCAGCAACACATGTTGGAGAGGCTGTGGGGAAAAATGAACCCTTCTCCACTGCTGGTGGAACTGTAGAGTGGTGCAACTGTTGTGGAAGTCAGTGTTTAGAGTTCTCAAAAACCTAGGAGTGAAAATCCCATTCAATCCAGCTATCACCCTTCTGGGAAATTTCTCAAAAGAACTGAAGACATCATATCATAGTGATATATGTGCACCTATGTTCATAGCAGCAAAATTTGTGGTAGCCATATCTTGGATGTCCTTCACCTGAGGAATGGTCGGAAAAGCTGTGTTGTTTTATACAATGGAGTATTACTCAGCTATAATGAATAGTAAACTTGAAGTCTTGGTAGATAAGTGGATGAAACTTGAAGCTATACTCATAAGTGAAATAAACCAGAAACACATGTGTAAATATGAACGTCTCCCTATTGTAAAAACTCAAAAGAAGAAACAAAATTTGAAAGGTATAACCCAGGTAAAGAGAAAGAGAGAACATAAGGATTAAACAACAAAAAGTGAAAAGAGAAAAGTTATAAAATATGGCATGGACAAAACCATACATTTGTATGAATAAGATGGCTAAAGCAATGGCCTCAATAATTTCCATGTGGATTTAGAAAATAGTAGTTAACAGGTATAATTCTCATCCTGACTGTCTCCATATGCTTATATCTGTGAACTAAGAAACTACATTGAGGTCAGCAATGTGTAATACTAAAACCATGCTTGAAATATCTGCCATTTTGGTCTCATACATGCATACTTCTTCCAATGTCATATCAATTATTACTATACTCTCTTTAAAGTAAATGCTTGTATAAAAAAGGTAATAAAAATATGAGAGACAAGAGAAAAATAATCATAGGATTGTTCTGCTACAATATGGTATATGGATTGATTTGCAAATTTCTGTGTAAAAATGTGTAATTGTTTTTCACATTCTATATGGATTTAAATTTTAGAATATCCATGGTTGTTGGAAAATAGCATTTCCATTTTATGTCTAGGACGTTTGATATTCAGGCAGAGAAGCTCAACTGCCTCTGTAACCAGGATAATGAGTTCATTAAGCTTCTTTTCTGGATGTTTGAAAACTAAATTAGAGCGATAGATGGGCTAAAAGGATACCCAACATTTTGGTCATATCCTTTTAAGGTCAGTGAGGACTCAGGATATAAGAGAACCTCTGCTATGGCATCTTGTAACCCAGTGGTGTCCCAAATTTTCTGATCAGGGAGATTATGGGGCCACAGAGGAAAGTGAGTAATGATATATAATATGTCTAAAGAGAGTCACCTAGAGGGAAAAAAATTCTCAGAGTTTCAGAGAGCAAATTGGTCAAGCAATGGCCGTGACTCATCCAAGTGGCTGACACTGACAAAAGATCTACAATAAATCCTTAGGAATATTTGAATGACCTTGTCAGATAGCAAAGGTTACTTTTTAATTGTACAGGTCTTGCTTTAACTTAGTCTTCATCATCTAGCAGAAAAGTGTATAAAAGTAATTCCATATTAATATGCTGAGCTATAAAAGGCTCAAGTCAACATCTTCTGACAATTGACAGTTATACTGATAACTCACTGCTTTGGTGGACTATTGGACTATATTGGGTTGTTTTGCTGAACCCCAAGTACCTACAATCTTTGCACTGGCTTCCAGTATGAAAAGATCCTTTAACGACTTTTCCAAATACATCTTCTCTAACTGCAATGAAATATCCAACTCTGACAAAAAAAAGTAGGGGGGAGAATATGTTGTGAGCCACAAAGCTAGGAAATGAATCAAATGTGTGTAGGAAGGACTAGGCCTCAGTGCCTAAAGCAAACAAGCTACCTCAGTCCTGAGATGAACACCCTGTCTGGTTAAGGTCATATATATATGCACAAGATAGGCTACATATACAGCTATTTTCTGTTAGTTGATTGAGAATATATCTATCTATCTATTTATCTATATATATATATGCACAAGATAGGCTACATATACAGCTATTTTCTGTTAGTTGACTGAGAAGAAAGGTTTGTACTAATATTATTTAGATGAAGATATCATGTCTGCATCTTGTCATCTGAATAACTACTATGAAGCCAACATTATTCAATGTGTTAATTATTGCAACTATCCTGCTAAGCTATTTTGAAACAATTTCATTGCTATATCTTTTTTCTCATTAAAATGAATAAACATTAGATTAAATTAAATTAAAAAATAAAATTTATAAAATTAAGATCTAGCAAAAAGTTTCAATTTTTGGAGGCTATATTTCTGGCTATTAATTTCTAAACTATGATCTTCAATAGATTCTTATACCACAACATTTTCTTTTTTGTATTTTGTTTGAATTAACTTGATCCATGCAAATTCTGATAAATTAATGTTCCCATCTCAAATGACTCACTTGGCGTGGAAGACAATCTCATCTGCTAATGATGATGAAAAGGAAACAGGGCATCAGGATGAGTTAAGAATAAGAATTGTTCCATCTTCTTGCTAGATATAGGAATCAAAATCTAATTTTTAAGAAGTCAAAAGTATAAATTAATGTCTAAATTTTGGTAGATCCTTCAGCTTTTAAAGAAATGTGTAGACATTAAAATATAATTGACCTAGTGGTGAAAGTGCTCTAGTGACACATTCATAGCCATGTTTATAGCATCAAAATTCACAACAGCGGAGCTTTAGGAAAAGCCTAATGTGCAATCACATAGTAAGATGGAAAGGAAGTGTGGTATGTGAACATACAGTAATGTTTTTCAGCATATTATATTAATATAGCACAAATAAAATAAAAACAACCAATCAAATTAAATAAGAATTGTTGAAATTCACTTCAGTTAAATGATCTTTCCCATGCAACAGATATCTTTCCTTGATTTCGCAATGCACCTGCTTACTGCTCATAAACTGAAATATATGCTGGAAACACGAGTGCACTTGTCTGTTCTCGTTTCTTTATGTTACTCAGCTTTAGTGCCTTTACCCATTCACTGATTACTCATTCAGTGTTTACAAAATGCTTGACTTTGCTGCTTGTTCTATGGAAGGAACAGTGAGTAAAAAGGAGATTAATGGCATCAAGGACCCTAAAATATAGCAAAAGGAAGATATAAAGAGAAATGAAGCCATGGCATATTATTTGATGTGACATAATCCAAGGAAATCAATGCAAGGGACAGAGTGGGTGGTTAAGATGTTAGCTTCTATAGAGACATTACAGAAGAATGAGAAGGTGACAACTGAGGGTATTGCAAAGGAAGTTAGCACTTGAAATAGAAGGAACCATAAGTTCAACATCTGACATTCAAAAGAATGCTCAGCATAACTCAAGAATAGCAAGAGGACCAGCAGAGTTAGAGTGAAGTGTGGGAGAAATCTCGGGTGAGTTTAGGAAGGTAGGGTGGCAGGTGTCCTTACAGAACACACAATTAATTGGTTTTTAAGAGTGGAAACTACTGAAAGTTTTTGGCCTAACAGTGATTGACACACCATTTCTGTTTTTTGGTTTTTAAAAACTCAATAATTTCTTTTATCATATAATATAAGGAGAAAGTCTTTTTCTTGTGATACATATATGATCTTGATTTACCAGATGCAAATCATTTCTATGTATCACTTTGGTTTGTAGACTAAAAGGTTAAAAGCCAAAGCTGGAATTCTTTTTAAGGCAGGCAATTAATGATGTTGAGCTCCGACTAAAGCGGCAGCCAAAGAAGTGAGGGTTGATATTTTCCTGGGAGAAAGGAAGATGTCCTGGATCCTGGATGGAAACACAGATTTGGAAGCCATCATTTTACAGGTAGAAGTTCCAGCCCCAAATCTTCACTGGCATTATCTAGGGAGGAAAAGTAGATAGAAAAGAAAAAAAATTGGTTTAGGACTAGTCTGTTTGTGTTTACATTGTACTATATTCAATGTTTTTAATAGAATCCAAAGATCAGATTCCTTTCTCATTAAATATTAGAACCTGTGGAGTATCTATAGGCAGTAAGATATAATAATGAGTTTCAACAAAGATCTTTAAAGCAGGAATACTGAGATTTTCAGCCTTTTGACTTTTGTATAACATAAGGTGTCTGCCATTGACTTGACATCATATTGTTCTTTTCTGTGATCTCTTAGAACTGTGCATTTCCCAGAATCTCCTTTCCTGCAGGGTTCTATCTTAGCTTCCCAGTAAGAAATCCTCTGAGAATCCTCTGAGGAGGTAGGAAAAACAGGTTATCCATCTGCAGGCATTTGGGAAAGGCCCACGGCGGGTGATGGGCTTGAGGTGTGTAGCAAGTCTAGGGCTCCTGGGAATCACTGCTGAGCCACCGAGTAGTAGCAGCTTGTCTAGCTTCATGTGCATGTGCTGTGAAGGCACCCTGAGTGTGTTGGCTGATAACTGTCTCCAAAGCTAATTCACAATGCTATTCAATATTCACAGACAAAAATCAGTCGAGCTAGGCTATCAATGCCACAAAACATATATACATACATATATATATATATATATATATATATATACACACACACAAATCATGCTCATAAGATAAAGAAGCATGAGAAAGTGCAAAAAATATTTTAACAATCTTTCTTTTATTTTCCAAACTTCCTTTTCTAATATTGGCGAAATAAGAAATGGTATTTCAAAATAACTATTCAAAAAATCTTTTTGAAGACCTATTTTTACCAGATAAGACAATTTGCAAAATCCATATCTGAAAATGAAAGTGAATATATGTATAGCACAAGATGCTATTTCTGTTCTTACTCTATATTGTTTAGAATGCTTTTAAAAATACAGCTCACTTCATCAACTGACACCCTGTACTATAAGAGAGGGGCTACTGAGAATGGATTAAGCTTACTAAGGTAAATTTATTACTTGCACAAAAATGAAGAAAATATGAAAGGCTAAAGATTTTTTGGGGAAAAGATGAAATGGTTGGCATATACCAAGGAAAGATGACATTAATTCTGAAAAAATGTTCTCCCTACCTTCTCCATGCATCTCATTAATGTGTGAATTTCTTGGCAGGCTGAAGCACTGCATCCCGACCTGCATATCCTGCTATGGACAGAGTGTTTTGCTCTTCTCTGCAGGAATTAAATTATCATTCATCATTGTTAGTCTAGATTAACATCCCACTCACTGAGATCTTTATTAAAACAAATGGACATTTTTTGTCCTAGTTTGGCATATTTTTAATAACGCGATGAAATGTTGCATGTATTGTTAATTTTCTTAATAAAAGTAAAAAAAAAAAACCTACAAATCTCTTGTGGCTGCATTCTGAACACCAGCCATACCTCATTAACGAATACACCTTTTTTCTGAAAGGTTTGTGCATAATATTTAGAGTCACATGACTTCCATCTCTGGCCTGGAGAGATAAGAGATCAGAAGAGGCATCCACATACGACAGGCCCGCATCAGAATCATGGGGGACTGGAGGCAAGTGAGCGGCAACAACGCAGAAACTTCCAACTTGCTGTACATGACTACAAGAAAAGTCTCCGAGACAGGAGGACTTCCATAAATCTCCTCTAGAAGAAAAGGCTGCGGTCCTGAAGGCGGCAGAAATTCCAAAATTAGATGAACCTCACAAACAAACTCTGCTAAGCAAGCCCTTGCTTCCCCTAGCTTCACTCATATACTTCCCAGCCCTCAGGTTGCAGCCTCTCGAAACCCCAAGCCTCATGTGATGTGCTGCAAGTTCTAGGTGGAGAGCAGTCTTTGTGCAGGATGTTACATAAATCCAAGGTTTTTGACAGTTTGTTTTGTAGCTTAGAATTGAATCACAGGGTTTTGCAGGCGCTAAGTAATCTCTCTACCACTGTAACCATATGCTCAGGCCTGTTTTCGTTTTCTTTTTAGACAGGGGTTTATTAGCTTGGCCAGATTGGGTAGTGAGACCCTCCTGCCTCAGCTATCTTAATAACTGAAACCACAGGCATATGCTGTCACACCAGACTAAGAACTCTCTCTCTCTCTCTCTCTCTCTCTCTCTCTGTCTCTGTCTCTCTCTGTCTTTCTGTCTCTCTCTGTCTCTGTCTCTCTCTCTGTTTCTCTCTCTCTGTGTCTCTTTTTTCTCTTTCTCCCTGCCTTGTTCTCTGTCCATTTGTCTCTGTCTCTGTCTATCTCACTCTCTTTCTCTGTCTCTCTGTCATTCTCTCTCTCTCTCTCTCTCTCTCTCTCTCTCTCTCTCTGTGCTAAAAGCTTTATTTGTACAACTGTTTTTCTGGCAGAAAGAAGGAAAACATAGCAAAAGCTAAAAGTGTCTATGTGGTATTATGTAGTTCATTTCCTATATGAGGTGCCTCTTCAGAAATCACTCCCTCACTCCCAATGAAGTCATGTATCTTCCCATCCAGAAATATTACTGTATGGCTCCCTTTATCAACAAAGAGGTCTGAGAAGTGTTTTTTCTTCTAGGCTGGGAACTTTGCCAGTACCAACAAAGTTAACATTCTGCTGGGAAAGAAAGTAAACACAGTTACTGGAGATGTTACTCTCAGTGTCTGCTTAACTGGAAAACACTGAGGCAAAATATTTTAAGGATGCACTCTGCTTTCTTTTTTGCCTATGTGGTAAAGCTAAAACTTCATGATTTACATGACGCAAAAGACAAGGTAATTTGCAAAGAAAGTTATATTGGCTTAGGGGTGTTTATGGGTTTACTTGCTGGCGTCTATCCATAGTTGGAGCTATCCTAAATAACGAAACAAAATCTGGGTATTCTGCTTTAGAAACTGTTTTGAGTTCTGTGTTCAGGTGGCAGGAGTACAATGAGATATTCTTGGCGTGCAGCTGAGCTGCAAGCTGGTTGATGGAGAATCCTGGGCCTTGGATTTCTGAAATTCTGAGAGAATGAGTTATGTAAAATTCTACTGAAAAAAGTATATTTGATTTAAACTGACTTCATAATTTTTTTCAATAAGTACATATTAATTGCTTTCTACATGCCAAATATTCTAAGAACACAGTAAATGAAGAAATTTGCTTTTCCCTCAAATAACCAAAAAATGTCATTCCATGACAGTTTATTCCTAAAGATTCTGCACTGTATGCCCAGAGCAAGGCATGCCTCCAGCTTTGTACAGTGAGAATTCATGAATGTTTTCAGAAAAGACAGGTCTTGTCTCATCTCTCATCCAAGAACTGAGACTCTTAGACTCATGATTTTCAAAGTTGAAAACTCCAACAAGCGGGAAAGTAAGATGTCACTCTTCCTTGGGACTTCAGTGAAAAGTACACTCCTAGCTTGTCTACAGAGGTTTTATTAAAATGTTCCATGACTTTAATATTATGCCAAACATTTGGGAGATTTAGTTTTCTCATAAAATGGGGATTATACTTTCTATTTTTGTATGTTTTTGTGTCAGTCATACAATGTAGTATGTTTTTTGTTAAGTATATTTTCATATTGTATCCATCACTGCATTGCTTATGTCTTACCTTTTAAAGTTTTTTTTTGATTTTATCTTCTTGTTGCATTTTTTTTTCTAACTTCTTAGAGTAAAATTTCTGCTTTTTTTGTTGTTAAAGATGTGGTTGCAGTTTGGTTTGTTGATTTTTGGTCAGAGAGCAGCAAAACTATTTTTAACATCTTTTGAAGTAACACCTATGCCACATTTTAAAGAAATATAGCCATGTATTAAGTATCTGCAATATGTTGTTTGACACATCTACATATATGTATGTATATATGCATATACACATATATATGTATGCACACATATGAACACACATAGAGAAACACACATAGAATTTATCTAGGTGTTGGAAGAATGCTAAGACATTTTAGGAGGTTTCAAAGGAAGAATTATATTTGGCTCTCTTTCTATCCCATAGCACGTTTCTACTGAAGTGCCTGGATATTCTGTTCAATTCAAATCAAGGACACACTTGACCTCCACTAAAGAAGATCTTCTGATGTCCTGTCTATGTGCTTGGAATGGCTGCCTCAATGAATATGTGATTGAAAAGGAAATCTAACCTTCTGACAAAGAAAGAACTCAATGTCATGTGGCCCTGGGCACAGGAGCTAGAAAGACATCATGATAAAATGTTGGCACTGGAAAGTCTAAGTAGAAGCATCGCTTCTGTTTCCAACACTTTGCTCTTCCATTCAGCAGTAAGCTAGGTGGACAAGTCATCCCCATGGTGTGAGTTGAGGTCTTTATCCTTGAGACACTGTTACTTTGTAGGTGGACACAGAGTTAACTGCATTGGGAAAATTAGGTCTCTGGTACCATGGAGAAAGTTATATCTTGGTCCGAAGAAAAGGGTAATTTAAAATAAACAAACAAAAAACACAAAGGTGTTAGGATAACTTGGAATTACTGAGAAGCAGAAGAAGAGGACTAAAGGAAATAGTTCTCCTTCATCTCATAAGTCTCCTATATACTCTCTGGGGAAGAATAAATGTGTATATTTTTGTGTACTGGGGAGACTATAAAAGCCTTCAGCATCTTAACTCTTTTTATTTAATCTGGATTAAATGAGATAATGATAAAAGATCATCACATATTCTTTAAATAAAAACATTCAATGATAACAAACAGCGTTCATTTGGGAATAAGCATCCATCATTCAAAAATATCTCTGCACACACACGTGCACAAGCTCCACCTGCACGAGTAATTCTCATGTACCTGAGATTGTGAGATTGTACTGCTACTAGGGGTTATGGGTGCTTTGGTCAAGAACAAAACAAAACAAAACAAGCAAGATTCTTGTTCTCACACAGCTTGTGTCAAATGGAGGGCACAAAAATAAAATTGATAATTATGAGTAATTTTTTCATTACATTAATCAGAGGAACCATGAAGGAAAAAAATACCGAGGAATTTATAATTACATAGTGGGGAACCTAATTTGGTTCACTGGAGATTACAAATTCAGATTCAGGCCTTTAGAAACACATTCACCCTATGATTTGAAGTGGTTGTGGGTGGAACAGGGGGAGACGAGGTGGGCGGGGATGGAAAGACCAGCAGCCTCTTGGCCAAGGGCCAAGGAAGGAAACAACTTTGTGGACAATAGCCTTTCTCAGAAAGCCAAGGGACAGCGACTTCAGTGTCTACACAATTTCCATGATGTGTAAAAATATAATGAACTAGTTAATAGAGAGACACTGCAACATACAATTTTCTTTTTTAAATTAATGAGTGGCTGTACACTTGGCCATGCGGTCAGCTTGTACCATTACATTTGCATAAAGGCTGTTCATATTTCCCATGCCTTATATTGATGGAAGATAGCATCCAAAAGGAAAACCACAGCTTCTATTTCAACCCCAACTCTTTATTTCCTGCTTTCCTTCATTATTATTGTTATTAGTCAGAATGACGGCAACTGTGAACTGTCCTAGTTTTTATTTTTAGCTTTTATTTTTGCTAAGAGGACACATAAAGAGAACATACAAATTTCCTTGATGATCCTGCCCCCCGGAAGGCAGCAATAATTTTATTAGAGCGACGACGGTGTTCATATTTGCCCAACTGCAATTTTCTTCCACAACATCCTTAATCCTATCTTGTCATTCATAATAACAAGCAGGGGATTTGCAATCTGTCAAATTTCATGGCCAGAAGAACCAATAAAATATGTCAGCCAGGATTTCCCCTTCTTCAGAGATGCCGTTTCCATCAGCACAAATGATAGCGTGTCAGTAAGTCCCCGTGGTCACATAGAAGCACAGCCATGAATTTCTAAGCTCAAGGAACAAAATGTGCATGGTATCTATGCACAGAAGGGAACTTGTTATGATTTTGGAAATATTTGTTTCAAAGTTCTTTGTTTTTCCTGAGTAGGATCTCAAAACAGAACATTGAAGTTTCCAATTGAGAATCTATACATCCAATTTTGGCTCCCAGGGAAGCATAGATCCTCCCATTGAGGAGGCCCCCCACTACTTTTTGCCTAGACTTTGAATCCAAGAAAATCAGTCACTATGGGGGCAAGACTAGCCATCTTGAAGCACCCGAATGGGAAACATGCACATCAAACAAGCTTTTATCCTGCTGGCACTGTTTACACACACACACACACACACACACACACACACACACACACACACACACACACACTCTGCTACCCAGCCTCATCGACTTCCTTTGGTTAGATTATTGAGCAATGGTTCTCAAAATATGTATTAGAATTACCTCAAAATGACTTAAATAAATTCTGTCCTCTCTGTTGTGATTCTGTTCCCATGATTGGGTCTGAGGGCTGAGTCTTTGATGGTTTTGTTTTGTTCTGCTTTTTATTTTTTTTTTTAACTGACTCCTGATGAATCTGATGCAGACAGTTTAGCACTGTAGATTGTGAAACTCTACATATACTCTGTAGTTAGCAAACAGTAGGAGATTATTGACAACTGCTTGGACTTATATCTTGGTTCTTCCAAATGCTAACTAGAGTGATCATTCTCTATCATATAAAGTCCTTCTGAAGATATAGAGCCGATAATCTTATAATTCCTAAAAATCCCAACATTTATTAGCATTCCATAACAGTTAGTATTGCTTGCTAGTATATCTTGTAACCACAACCTCAGACTAGTTTAAGAAATAAAGGCTATATATTATTATGAGGATTCGGTGGTACCCATGGGATTCACTATTCAAAATATAGCATACTTCATTGACAAAGGACGGCAATCAGGAGCTGAGCATCCACCAGATGGAACTCACTCTCAGTCTTTCATGGAAAGCTCAGTTTCTCATCTCTATTTCTACTTGTATGCCTGCTTATATGTTTATGCTGTCTCTGTCTCTCTTTCCTTCTCTCTCTCTCTCTCTCTGCCTCTCTGCTTCTCTCTCCCTCTCTCTCCCTCCCTCTCTGTCTCTCTGTCTCTGTCTCTGTCTCTGTCTCTGTCTCTCTCTCTCTCTCCTTCTCTCTGTCTCTGTCTTTCTGTCTCTCTCTCTCCCTCTCTTTGGTCAGAAGGTCAGAACAGCCCTTCTGAATTCACATTAACTCCTTTACTATAAGACACCTGGTAGCTCAGTATATCTCATTCACACATTCTCAGAAGAAAGACCTTGCTGACTTAGCCTAGGCTCTTGAACGCTGATTGATTTTACTGTGAATGGCATGCAGGATCTGAGGTGCATTCACGCTGCTGGGACCCAATGGCAAGTATGAAGACAGTTGTTGCCAAGGGAGTTGAAGGCTGGGCAGCCCCTTACAGTGCCTGCCAGAGAGATTCCAATGTTAACCACAGCTAGAAGCCAAGTCAAGGTAGCCATAAATTATACCGTGATTTGTGTCCAAAGAACTTTCTGGAATATAATCCAATTAGTATTTGTATATTGTCTGGATTTCTGAATATTAATAATAGATGTTATCACTGGATAAAAATGTAAATCATCAGTTGTTAAGGAAAGTTATTAAGAAAATATCATGTACCATCAATGGGAATACTTCGCCTTTCTAAATATTGAAATTTTTACACCTACGTTTTTGATGTCTGATGACTAATGTTATGATTTGTGTTGTTTTTTTTTAAATAGATAATGTCTTAATGTTTTTCTCTCAGTGATGTGTAAATACGATGAACTTGATAGAATAAATCTTTACAAAAAAGAATAGATCAAACCTAATGGTAAATGTAGACAACTGTGGGATAGCCA
>NDGN011345065.1:0-13546 GCA_002564285.1 Tympanoctomys barrerae | reverse complement strand
AAGAAGAAGGAGAAGGAGAAGGAGAAGGAGAAGGAGAAGGAGAAGGAGAAGGAGAAGGAGAATGCAAAAAGTTGCAAACACAGCCTCATTGCATCCTTGCTTCTGAACTCTCTGTGCTTCCTTTTGCCTTCCACCTTGCTGTCCTCTCCTCCACCGGCTCAACATTCTTCGTTTCTGCCCATTATGTTCCAAGGACCCTGCCTTCTAGCCTACCCAACTTCCTCAGCCTTGTTACACCTTGATACTTTCTTCCAGGGGTTCTACCAAGGGATCTGTAGAAATCACCTTCTGAAGAAAATATTTTATCGTTCCTATAAAACCCAGAATTCAGTACTACTTTGCATGTCCTGTTCTTTCTATAGTTGTGCTCAATGTCCTGTTCTCTTAATACTTCCTTACTTTTGTTTTTAGGGAGCTTTTAAAAGCATTCATAGTGTTCACTATCTTATGTTTTTTAAAAAAAGGTTTATCAGTTTCCTTGTGGTTTGTGAGGTATTTCATGTCAGGGTTTATTTATTTTTTAATATATCAGTTATTTAATTAGGTTTTTAGTAAGAAATTTAGAATACTAATCTATGAGGATAAACTCCATTTTTCAGAGCAAAAATGAATTTCAGGTAGCCCCAGAGCTGAGGAACAGCTTTGAATTTTGCTAAAGTCTGAGTCCACTGCTTTCTGATCTACCTTGCACTGCTCTGAAATCTGGTATCTCTCTTTCTCAGTGTGGAAGATCTTGCCCTACTGATGTCTGAGTTTCCATAGCTCCTTCTTCTTGAAGTAAGCATCAGTGAGATGTCTGGGGATTTTCACTTTTCTGGTGTCAATTTTTGTAGAGATGGCAATGACAAATTTCTGGTGTGTTCTTCATAGAGGAACACAATTAAGGATAAGAGGATAAGTCACAAATAGCAAGTACTTCAGGAAGACCACTCTTTTGCCTCTGTGATGCCCGGTGAGGATGATGAACATGGTGCCAGAAGTGATGCTAGCTTGAAGTTTCCTCACATGCTGACTGAAGGGTTTCTTGCTGTGGCTCAAGAGCTTTCAGAGCACATCTTCAGTAGGGTAGTATCTAGGCATTTTTTGAAGCTTAATCACCTGGGTACCTCCATTCTTGTTCCCACCAACCGGTTTTGTGATTGTAGCAAGAACCTTCTCCTTCTTTTTCTTCTCAACCTTTGACTTAGCAGCTGTGAACTCTCTCTTGTACAAAGCTTTTCTGGAATACATGACAGATTGGGAGTATCTACCCACTCCTCTAGGACAGGATTTCAGCTGTAGTGGGGCTGCCCCTTCTTGGACTTTTTGCTTTCACCTTATCCTTTTTACCAGTACCACTGGCAGAAGCCTTCTTGTCTTCAAGTTTCTTTTTTTTTAGTGTCTGACTTCTCAGTTTTTTCACTCGGCATCTTGCAAGATGGGAAAGAGAACTAAGCTTCCAGGGTTTCTTAATCTCTAAATTGCTAGAGATTCTTAGAAATCTTATAAATTGTTCTTCCAAAGGAAGAAGAGGCAGCTAGTGTATATCGATCTTTCATCCAGTCTGTTTTGTTAATTGAACTAGGGGGCCAGGCTTAACTAGGTAAACATGAAAAGTTTCCTTAGTTGTAATAGTCAGGTATAGGGTGAGATGTATGACTTCCAAGTGACATAAATAGAGGTGATCTGGAGATTCTAGCTGTAAGTAACCTCAGTGTAAACAGGGCCTGTACAACAAGGAAGATGTGATTCTGTGTTCTTCTGCAGAAGTGTGAAAATGAATGTATCATACAAAATTGTTGGGAGTATTAGAAGAAATTCAGACAGAATGGAACAACACATATTTTCAAAGATGAACTACAAGGACAGTGAAAGGAATTTTTTAAAAATCCTGAGAGGACATTCATAAGAGACAAGAACAATAATTTCTGACAACCTCCTTTTCCTTTTTTAAAAATTTGGACTTGCCTATTCATTTCTTATTGAGAACTAAAGAATTGATAGGGATTTAGATGTAGCATGAACTTATTTGTTGTCACAGATCCACTATATATTCTTACCTTACAATGTGTGCATTTATATTTTTACTTGCTTGGTCCTGAAGACCTTGAATTTGTAACTTGTGATTTGAAACATATTTTTCAATTGTGAAATTTTAGGCTTCTTTTCCTAAATATACATTGTCTTATCATTTGCAAAGTATCATCCTTGGCCAGCTGTAACTTTCCTTATCTAAATATTTTGTTTTTTTCTTCTTCTGTACCTCTATATTTTTTCCAGTACTGCAGATTGAGCTAAATCACCAACCTTCTCACTGAACTATATCTTGACCCCCTTTTAAGTTTTGAGACAAGTTCTCACTAAGTTGCCATGTTGGGATTTGACTTTTGATGCTGCTCACTCAGATCATGAGAGTGCTGAAATCAGGTGTGAGCTACCATCACCTCTGGCTCCCCACTTCTATACTTACAAAATGATACCTTAAAGTAATAGTCATTTATTTTGAGTCCCAAACCATTTGGAGATTATTACCCAAGGATGCTGCTAATAAACAGCATTTCTGCTTCCCAATCTGGGAATAAACAACTTTAGAAATAAAACCAAAATAAGGGAAAACACGCTGAAGGACAAAACATAAATAATGAACTGGGCCTTGTAACTAAAGTTATGAATTGGACAGACTTCTCTGCTTTAGGGTATGTTGGGACAGAGGAGAACTTAGGCTTTCTTCAGTCAGGGGCCACACAAGGGGGAATGATGGAGCAGGATTTTGTATTGGATTATTCTTTCCAAATCCCACTCTACCTCTTAAGAGCAGGGGGACGCTCAGGCTTGCATTTTTTGAATTTCTTTCATAGGAAAGAGATACTGACAAAGAGATAAAGGTATTTCCCACTGACTTTGAAGGTTTTATTTTCTAATGATTTTATACATGTAGGTCTGATAACCCCTCAAAATTAAATGATGACTAGGGGCAGTCATCATTTCCATTGTGTTTGTTAATCCAAAGTGCTCAGCACCAAAAAAAAAAATGTGAAATATAAAAAAAGACCAAGCAAGAAGACTAAGAACTTGAGTCAGGTTCTAGCTCTGTGACTGAAGATCTTGATGGCTCTGGTTCCCAGTTTCTCATGTGTGAAGTGGGACATTGGAAGAAACATAGGCCTAAAAAAATAAAATGTGATCACAATTGATTTCCTGAATAGATCGTAGGAATCTAGTCAGATGTTCAAATATAGTTTATTGCTGATCTTGCAGAACTAAATTACTGTAATTGAATTATATTAGGGAAAGAAATTAAACATCTACATAGGCATCTGATAATGACATAAATGTCTTTTCTGCATAGTTAGCTCCCATTTGCAGGTGCCCAGAGCTGCCTCCATGGCTTCCTTTTCCTGGATAGGGTCATGTACTGCATAATTATCCTTTTTTTGTTCTACTTTACCTTTAAAATATTAATGCCCTTATCTGCACAAGCTGTGCTAGGGGAGAAGTGTCTGGTATCCCAATTAAACACAATGATTAGAGGTTCACATTAGCTATGCATTCATGACAGAAGTTTAGAAAAGTATCAGTTTTGAACATAAACTCCTTTTCCCCTGCCTTTCAGAGACTATCACAGAGGCCACTGTTCAGTGTTTATAACACCCCTAAAGCCAGTTCAGCTTGTGTTTGAGAAATTGCACATGTGCTTGGGGCTGTGTGTCACACACCATCATTGTGGGCTGATCAGGAGGTCTGAGGCTGGCCATTTCACATTCAACTGGATTATCCTATAACTATCCAGAAGGATATACATCTGTTTGGATTCCCAAGAGATGGACTAGATAACTTAGTAGGTATTTTTGTCTGTCTTTATTTTCTGAAATCTTTTCTACAAAAAAAAAAAAAGAAGAAGAAGAAGAACCATTTTTTGGGTCTCACATGTTGGAACAATTATCCAAGAATATTTCATCCCTGAGAAAAATATAACCCTTGATTTGCTGCCAAAGTCAGTGAGATCTATGGCAGCTTGCCTTCTGCACACAGACCTTGTGCATTAACACTTTAGGGACTCTAGCAGAGAGCACGTTTCTCTGTCTCCTGCAGCTCTCTTGTGTATGAGGGCCGCCTATGAGGACCTCAAAGGTGCCCCAGGGCACCTAAAGAAAATTTTACCATAAAGTGTGTGCTAAATGAGCCCATCCTATTTTTAAAATTGCCAGTCCCATACTATAAACAGTTTTATAAAAAAATGATATTTTGACACAGACCACTAGTTGATCACCCACCTATTTCCTCTACTTCCTTGACACAAAATACAAGTTCCATGTCCCAGCCCCAGTCTGATGAGGCTGTGGACTCTACTTTGAAAGAGAGTACTGAGAAAGGGCATGACTCGCTGCTGGGCCTCATCCACAAAAGCTCTCCCACAGATGGCCCTTCGTGTTTTTCCCCCTTCCAGTTGGCTGCACTGGAATCAGTGCTGAAGGCGACAGAAGAGCTATGTGCTGAAGGTGGAGGTCTCATTCATCTCCTGGGATCTGCCCAGTTAGAAACTTTCACATTAGAGTGCTGGGAGAGAAAGAATTAAACTTTTACCATGTTAAACCACTGAAATCGGGAGGTTTATGTTATGGTGGTTAACTCTGACTTAACTGAAACAATTAGAATGGCATTAATTTCCTTAAAGCCATTATTAACATCGAATAGTTGTTAGTTGGATAACATATTTTTTTGTTACCTTAAAATCATGTTTACCAGGAAATCACACTGTTTGATTTTGAGGTTTTCTTCTTTTTTATTCCTGGTACATATATCCCACCATCTTTTGATTCTGACTATTGTCATCATCTAGTACCCATTTGCCTTCTCTTCTTATCCTTTCTTCTTTATCTCCTCCATAAATTCTTCTCCTTTTTCTCATTTGATATATTTATTCATTTAACTGGCATTTACAGTGTCCCTTTCATGCATCTCTCAGGCTTTCACTGGATACTGAGTTGACAGCAGTAAACAAAACAGACCTCACTCTACCCCCTTCCTGTAGAGTTTCTGATAGTATATGGGAGGGAGACTGATAATGAGCAATAAAACACATATAAAGATTCGTAGTAAATAAGTAATGATGAATACTATGGAGGATGCAGACAGGACCCAGCGAAGGACCATAACAATGGGGCGGAGGGAGACAGGACTTTGTGTATGAGATTATCACCCAAGTTTTTGAGTAGGTGATACGTCAGTTATGAGCCAAGAATAAAGGAAATTAAAGCATAGGAGAAGTAAAAGAGAAGCATTCTAATTTTTGCAATCCAAAGCAGAAGACTGTTTTGAACGTTCAAAGAATTGGATGGAGGGTGACCTTGCCTACTGCAGCTCTGAAGATGATGGAGAAAATTGTACAAAAATTGAAATTAAATGATTGGTACAGTGGTGCTATGCAATTCAAGTGTCACAGGACATGGTTTAGCTTTTAGTAGAAATATAATATGAAATCATTGCAATATGATAAGTAGGACAGTAGAGTCTCTCAATTAATGTTTTTAAAAAATCCAGCTTTGTCTGAGAAAGAGATAGTAAGAAACCTACAGTTGAAAATGCAAAAATCAAGGAGAAAGATTTCTTAACAGTCAAGGTAAAACATGATGGTGGCTTGGACTGGAGGGAAGGGAGAGAGATTAAGAAGTACACAATTTCAACTCTCTGTGTGACACTGAAGTTGAGATTTTGAACTGGCAATTAGACACAGGAGCCTGATCCCTGCTTTTAACATAAATTTGAAAATTAAGTTTTTGTATACAATTTTAGGCATGGGGCACAATAAAATATCTAAGGTGTGTATTTAGGCTCACAGTTTATTTTTCACTCAATAAATTCTTATGAAGAAAAGTAGAACATGGAGTGCCATTCAAATATGGATACAAATGTACAATTTACTAATCATCTACCCAAAATGGAAATTATATTTCAAGGTGTCTCTCAGAAGGGTCGAAGGGGCATCAAGCTGTCCGCTTTCCCTTTTTAATCCTTATTACAACTAAAGATACAAAAGTGTTATTTAAACGGTTGACCTTGAGTTTGGTAAATGTTTATGCCAGTAAATACCCTGGTTTCCCTTCTTGCATCCCAGAAGCATGAATCTTTTATCTTCATATCATTGAAGTAATTCGAAAGGCAGTGTTTTTAAGGCTGTCCCTTTTGGACAAATCTATGTGGGCTAAAGACTGTTCTACAACAATTGTTTTCATTCATCTTGCTCTTTCTCAGTGACTGACTTTTGAGTTGTGTATTTTTTTAAGTATTTAATGAAAGTAAGGAAGACACATGTAAAAATACAAAAATTGTTAAGTATATAGACCATAGAATTCTTGCTGAATGAACATATCTATGAAAGCAATATGCAGACAAAATGACTCCATTTTCACATTGAATTCAAATTCTCTTATCTATAGATTGTTTCTTATATATTTTTTTCTTTTCAATAGGAACTTATGGAGTACTGTTATTTGCCAAGCCTTATTCTAGGCACTAAGATACATCAGAGTTCAAGGAGGAAAAGACTGTCCTACTCATATAATCAAATTCTAGCCTTTTATTCCTATTTTTTCAAGACTAGTCAGATGTATGTCTTTCTAGATAGGCAACATCAGGATTTCCTGCCTCTGATAACCTAGTCCTGATTGAGTATTTAAAACCCACCTACAGAACTCTTGGGTCTTATGTGCACAGTTCCTAGCACCCAGCAGGCCTATGATGCCCATGTGTGTCTCCTTAATGAATGAACTTTGAGGTTCTTTATCTATTTATTTTATTTTATTTCATTTCATTTTTTATGCATTTAGTACAGGGTCTATAGAGTCTCACTACAGATTAGACTCCTAGTGATTCTCCTGCTTTCAGCCCCCCAAGTGTGGGATTATAGCCACATACCACCACACCCAATCTCAATCACCCTCTGAGTGTGACCCCCCCAGGCCTGGGCTGGTACATCAGGAATTGAACCCCCATCCCTGAGACTGCTTAAGCAGGTGCTTTAATCCACTGAGCTATCTGGCCAGCCCTCTTTATCTATTTATTAACCACTTCCTGTTCTGAAGCCTGGACTCAAGAGTCACCTTCTGGTAGCCATGCTCCTGCCACTTTTCCTGGCACTGGTTTGGTTTTAGCATGTTAGGATTGTCTCCATGCCTTTGTGCTTTTGTGTGATGGCTTCTGTCTTGCGCTGAGCAGCCTGCCCAGAATGTTTCCCATCTGGTCCACCCTACCATCTCGTTCTGACACTTGTGGAACTTTCTTCTACATCAAGGTACCAGGCTCACTAGGCCACTAAACTTACAGTCTTAGCCATACCAGTGTCCTGCTTCTGCTCACCCAAGAAAGGCAACTGAATGTCTAATTGGTATTATTAGATAACTTTAGGGTAAGAAAATGGCCCAGTCTTGCTTTTAGCTTCCTCTCTGCTCTTTTCTCTAAGGGCGGCCATAATGAGAAGGGAGGGCAAGATTAGATATGGAAGAAAACAAGTGGGAAGCAGCTTCCTGTTTGTTGGACAGGATGGTAGCCTTGCTGATCTTTGCAGTTTAGTTGAGTCTGCTCCAACCCTGTGACAGATGAGTGGCTCCTGGGTGAGGTCCTTGGCTGGTGATGCTGGCCTAGGTGTGGTTTCAAGTATGAGATCTACAGATGGTGGCTGTAGACTTCTTATGGGAAGTGCTCTGGTATAGTGACACCAGGGAAGGAGTAGTCCTGGCCCCAGGGTGACCCAAACCTGCTCTCCTTCCTCACACAATTAGAGAGCCTTGTTGCACACTTGGAAACAGTGTTCACACAGGCGATTCTTCTTCTATTAGGGAAGCAGATTGACTCCATTTTGATCATCCTGCCCTCGTCTGCTTGGCAAGCACAGTGTGATGTCCATATGCTCTATTGTTCCCGTCAGCAGGGCGCTGACGGTTCTTTTGCTGCTGCTCTCACTTCTGTGGGGGATGTTTTTTTAGCCCCTTTTTCAATGTTGCCAACACATACATATATATTTTTAAAACATAGCACTTATTCTGGAGCTGCAGAAGGTGTGAGAGCTGTGTCCTCCAGCCATGGTATTGCATTTTCATTCAAACTCTGCTTCCTGCCTTTAAATGCAGTGCAGATTAGTTTTCCAAAGAGGTGCAGATCACCAGTAAGTGGCAGTAGCCTGGCTTAAAGACAGGCTGCACTTACACTTCAGAGGCGACTGCCTGGAACTGGGAAAGAGTTGCAGCCAAACGGAATTTATTAGCAGGATCTATAGAATGTGTTTGAAGAGCTACAGTGGTGTGAGCCGGCAGGCACACAGGTTGGCCCACCATCACGCAAAGTCAAGCAGGCCAACTGCTCAGGGGATTCAGTGTGGCATGCCTTGTCAGAATTTCTTTATTTCTTCCTGCGGAGAAACACAAATGGAACAAATTTTCAGTCCCAGGGACTTCTGCTGTGCTTCTTGTGCATTTTTCCCTCTTCCTTCAGAGCTTCCTTCCTTGCTCTCAGGCTCCATGCTCCAGATTTTCTTCCCCAGGTGGTGTTCAGGAAGCAATTGCTTCTTTAGTGGTTCCAGCTGATTCCCTCCCTGCCAGTACCTGGATTTCCTGTAGTGCTGGATTTTTAGCTGGGGAAAATTTTCTCAGTTCTTCATGAAAGAATTTATAACTCCACTTTCAATGAGATGGCTGTGGAAATTGGCTTCTTTACAAGAAGTAATCAATGTAAAGTGTGCACACTGCAACACCTGATCCCAAGAAACCCTCACAGGATGGGGAGGGACATTTATTCTTCTTAGAGGTGGAAATGTTTGAAATCAGCTTCAACGTGTTGATTTAGCTCTTCCAGATGATATTTCTGTGGAGTGTTTGGCTGGATAGGGATCACCCAAATACCCTTGGCATTATGGCTTGCGTCCAGATGTCTTCCCAAAGTCTCACATGGTCATAGGTGACGAGTTTCAAAGGTGGCTGGGTTAGGGTGTGTGGAAGGGAAGTAATGATTTGATGCTGGGATTAAGGGTGTGAAGCTGGGCCTGAGGTTGTCCTACCCTGGGTGTGGCTGCACCACTCAGTAGGCTTACAGCCTGGCCAGAATATGAAGAGAGAGAGCAAAGGCTGTTTTTTTGCTGTACTGCCTCCTGCCTACTCTGTGTCTCCTCTGTGACTCCTTTCTGTCATGCCGCTCTGCCTGAATCAGCAGGCTATGGACTGAAAATGTTTACCAGTGGTGAGCTAAAACAAACCTTTCTTCCTATAGCTTTGGGTCTTGGGTATTTTGTCTTGGCAACAAGAAAAGTAACTAAGACACTGGGGATGATGGGAACAGGGTGGCCTTCACAGTCATCTATGTGTGCACCCCAATGTTAGCTCTTCTTGTTGACTGTGTGATCTGGGAAGAGCTAGCCTCAGTTTCTCTCCCAGCCATGCAGAAGAAGATCGGAAGGATCTGACAGTTCTGGAAAGGAGCAGAAAGAACCACCTGACAGTGTTGGGTCTTCATAGGGGTGGACGGTTACAGTTTATCATCATTTTAATATCTGCCAAGAAGAAAAGGTTGCAATTTTGATAACTTCAAAGCAGACTTAAGTTGGTTCTCATACAATACTTAACTTCATGCTAGTATTTCACCACAGGCCACATGGTGGACATTTAGAAGTCTGAATTCCTACCTTAGGACCCTGGACTGGGGTGATGGGCAGGGCATGCACTGTTGTGTGTAAAGTTAGCAGTGGTAGCAAGATTTCTCCTCCACTTCCCACTTCCTCTAATTTAAGGATTAAAAGAGCTAATGTATCTAAGCGACCTGTGAGCTACTTTGAATAGCATGATGTTTAAGTTGACTTCTTATTATTTCAACTTCCACCCATGTTCAGGTTTACCAAACTCTTAAAAAAACCCAAACTTCTCATTTCTATACCATGGTGATTTTAATTATGTATACTTATCATGAGACTGCTACCACTCCTGTTGACAGAACTTCTACTTTAAAGTATTGGCCTTTCCCCTGTCTTTCATAATTTGGGTTACCTATCGGAGTGTGAAGAAGCTCATAATAGTAAAAGACAAACTCAGTGAAGTCTGTTGTTTTTTCCCCCCAATAGACTGATCTCTGCTGCATGAATATTCAGGAGAACCCAGAAGAGTCCATTAAAAACAAAGTTGAACTCTACCTGTTTATAGATTACTTCTCTTCGTAATTACACTATGTTTCAGCAACTAATGGAAATGAAACTTCTCAACAAAAACAACTGCCTTTCCATAACATGAATTAAAGGAGAAATTAAGGTCAACTCTGTTTCAAATAACTGTCTCAAAAGAAAAAAAAAATCTCTTCATTAATCAAAAGCATCCAGATCTACTTCCCCCTATTAATCCAGGTACATAGATGCTCCTAACACTTGTAACCAATCTCTGTCTGCACTAATGGATATTTGGAACCTTTATTGATTTGGGTAAATTTGCTTCTTCTAAGGTCAATAATGATAAATGAGTCGCGTTCTGCGTGAAGTGACTTGGTACTTTGAATTAAATGATTGTAATTATCTGTAGTTATTGTGTAACTGCAACTGTTACTGCCATTGACAGAACATCCATGTGATTGTGATGGGAATTTTTTCTGTGCTCTTTAATAATTTGGGTGAATTTTATCTGCATGTGGAAAAGCTAATGGCAGTGTCTTAAAAGGCAGACAGGGCACATCAGGCGCCATCCCCCATACTTCTAGCCTCCTGTGCTGTGCTCCCACTGCTGTCACTCTGGTTTAGTGTTCACTGCAGGCTGCTGCTCAAACCTGGGATCTGGGCACTGGAAGGAAGAGGCAGAGCCATGTGTTGCCTTCCAGGACATTTTAGTGGAACTAAATCAGGCTCTGAACCCAGAGATAAAAGTTGATCCCCCACAGAGTTTCCTAGGCTACCCTAATAGAGTGTCTACTTGGAAGTGATTGTCCACCCTGTGGTGTTAAATAGTCACCGGTGATGAGAAACCTTGCCTGCCCCAAGCCCTTGCTGTGCTTCCATCTGCACCAGAACTGGCAAGACAGTCATCTATGCACTCAGCTCCACACTGTCTCCAAAATGTTGGGCTCCCGGATTCTGACAGGTACAAGTCAGACCTCCACTGTCAGCCAGACTCCAACTCCAGCACAGATGGGCTCACTGGTCAGAAATTTAGTTTTCAGGTGAGGTCAGTACAGAGGCAAGTTATCTTAGCATTTAGGAGAAGAAAGAGCTGCTTTGCTCCTTTTGCTCAGTGTTTTTCTTGCCAAGAACCTAGGGATTTGTTTTCTTGATATGTATAATACAAATTTCATGTTTTAAAATATTTTAAGAAAAGACTGTAGGCTAGGTAAAGATATTTCAACTATCTGGGCCTCATATTTTATCTCTGCAAAATGAAGAAGCAGAAGGAAATGGCTTTTTAAGGCCTCTAGTTGCTCCAACAGGACTGGAGGACAAAAGGACTTGTAGAGAGAGGTCAGTGACATTACCTTTGGCTGCAAGTGCTTCCAGTGCAAGTGCAAGTAAGGGGTCGGTGGCCTCCTCCTCTGCAAGGAGAGAGCAGGTGGTCTGATGGAAGGCACTGCTGGGCCATTGGCTCAAAAACTCAGAAAAGAGAGACAATACAGTCAAACCTTCAGAGGATGAAGGAGGAATGCACGAAGGATGAAAGAGAAGATAGCTTGCTGTTCAAGGCTTCAGATGTGACAGCAGACTTGGAGCAAATTAGGGCAGATTACTAAAGAGGAGAGAGACACACAGCTTGTGCTTTCAGGAAATAGAAGATCATAGATGATAACAGCTTGACTATAAGTGCTAAAGGAAGAGGAGAATGAAAGAAGAAGCAACCCATGGAAGAAGGTTAATGATAAAGTATTTCTTTCTTGATAAAATTAATATAAAAATCGCATTGCATACTCAAAAAAGAAAAAAAAAAGATCTTTGTAAGGGCCCACACACACTATCTGGTTAGTCACTAGGAAACCTTTTGTCACATGTTACTAACTTTGCAAAAGTATAAATAAAATACCATTTTGTTGTGAAAAAAATATATGTACACACAAGATAGGATAGATACATAGCTACTTTCTCTTAGTTCACTGAGAAGAAAGGTTTGTGCTCATATGTCTACATCTTGTCCTCTGAATACTCTGAAGACAACAATATGCAATGTATTAATTATTGTAACTGCCCTACTGACATATTTTGAAACTATTTCATTGCTATTTTATCTTTTTTTCTCATTAAAATGAATTAAAGTAAAGATCCTTGCAAGGAGGAATGCTTAGCAACGACACAAGTTACATTACAGGGCAGAATGGGGAAGTGGAGCAGGACCCAGAGCTGGGTGCTGATTTCCAAAGCGTTCTCTCCCTGCTCTGCTGATTTGGGGGTTTGCACCGCTTTGGAAGAGCAGCTGTGGGTGAGGGGAGGCCATCTGGACACGGGCACCTTCCTGCTTGAGATGTTTTCACAATGAAGAAGGGGAGTGAGCCCAGGTGGGATCAGTTTGGCCCCCGAACTCCTCATTCTCTGCCCTATTCCTTGTTGCCTCCTCTCGCCCTTCCTAACCTCTGAAACAGACTCCCAGCTGAGATCCATTCCCATTTGCTTCACCCTAGAGAGCGGGTCTTAAGATATTTTCATCTGTTTCTTGTTTCCCGTGTTAGTCTGTGTCCTCCTCCATGGGGGATTTTTATCTTCCTAAGACTAGAGGAGTGGATCCCCTTCTCACTACTTCCAACCTACACATGTTAACAAAAAAGAAAGCTATAAATAAAGTTAACTCCTGTGCGTCGAGCTTCTCTAGACAAAAAAGGGATCAGTGGCCACCTCTTCTACGCGGACAGAGCAGCTGTCTTCAGTGTCAGCGGAGAAACAGTGGGGCTGTGAAGGCAGCCAAATAAGAAAATCCACTGAGAAGTGACACGCCGCGAGGGATGCCGCTCCCTTCTCCATGTGTGCCTGAGTTACAGCTGAAACGCCTGACACCACCATGAAGCCGGCAACCACTCCTGCACTTGTAGCAGGAGCTCACACTTGTAGCCGTTTCATTTCAGCTTTAACTCTCCAGCTTCCAGAGGAGGTAGCTATGGAGGCAGGAGGGACGAACGAGTATTTGTACGTAAAGTCTGGAGCCCGACGTTCCAGATACAGGCCAAAACCTTGAACGCAATTAGCTTCTGTGAAACAGGAGAATATCAAGGAAAGACCAAGTCTTTTGCACTTTACAGATAAACCAGGTGGAGGGTCTGGGTCAAATAGTAAGCCTGATATAAAGAGAATAATTAGCACTAATCAACTGTTCCCTTTCTTTCTGGACATGAACCGTAGCGGCTACAGCCCCACTCTCACTTCTGTCTCCTAGATCATGACCCAAGGACAGCTCTGCACATTTTTGTCTATGAACAGAGTAGCACGTTGGGTGAGGTGCTGTGCACTTCAGGTGAATTAAAAGCAAATCTGTTGGAGGAGACAGCAAATACAGTTACCCTTGATTTCTAGCTTGCCTTTCTTTCTTTTTTTTTCTCAATAAAATATATTATCTGGGTTGCTTTATTTTTTTTT
>NDGN011345043.1:0-13579 GCA_002564285.1 Tympanoctomys barrerae | reverse complement strand
CTCAGGCCCTTGCGCTTGCCAGGGAAGCACTTATTCCACTGAGCCATCTCCCCGGGCCCTCTAACATCCTCATACTGAAACATTGCCATGAAGTCCTCAGCACAACATGGTCACAGGGCCTAGAACATGTTTACCACGTCCTAGCTCCAAAACTTAGCAGAGAACGTCAGCCATCTCTCCCAAATGCCTGATCCCCACCCCAACTCCAGCCTCATATCCTTCTCTAGGTTCCCAAGGTGTTGCTAGCGTCTATCACAGATTGCAATATATCACAGTTTCTGTTTCTGAGATTGCCTACTCTGTCCCTTGTGGGTTATACAGAATGACACAGGACCCAGGTGTGTGAAAGTTGGCACACACGTGCTTAATTGAACTCACTATACCACAATCTTCTTATTTAGCGTCCCTGTCGATCATGAGGCAAATCAGTTTGGAAAGTTTAGGGGAAGGGTCACAGGTAAGGTGGTAAAGAAATAGGGCTTCTTTGCTTTTGAGCATTACCCCTAAAATTTGAACGCACTTAGTATGATCTTACAAGTTCCTCTGTCTCACAAAAAAAAAAAAAAAAAAAGGACCAAAGGCAGTTTTACCACAAAGATTTTATGAACAATGTGAACACTGAATTACTGAGTTAGAACTGTAGGTAGAGGAGAAATCAATAAACTAACCCTAAGAGTTAAGAGCATCACTAGACCTACATATTTTCAGATACATGGGAACTCCCTAGCAGCCCCATTAAAAAACAGGAACTCAAGATGAGGAACATCATTCTTACTAAAGGAAATAAAAAACATAACATTCGATCCCCGGTGTGCCATGCTGGCCCCAGCCCCACCCTCGGGGCACACTGAGACAGTGACTGAGACTGCATGGTGGTGCATGCCTGTAACCCCAGAGCTTGGAAAGCTGAAAACAGAGGAGGATCACTATGAGTCTGATCGGTATAGTGAGACCCTGTACACCCTGTCCTAAATACATCAAATGAAAAGAAAAATAAAATAAAAAACATAACAAACAGCTCCTAAGTCAAGAGAAAACATTTTGTGATGCTATTATTTCAGGACCTTTTTTTTTTTTGGTGGGACCAGGGATTGAACTCAGGACCTTGCGCTTGCCAAGCAAGCACTTATTCTACTGAGCTATCTCCCCAGCCCCTGTAGGACCTTCAGAGAACATGAAGTCAAAAAACTGACTTGCTAGAATGTCTGCCATCACTGTCACATGAGTTAATCTGAAGAGTTGGATGGACTACAAAGTAACTATATGACACTAGGCACAATGTCACCTGAAATCCCAGGTGTAATCCCAGCTGCTCAGTAAAATGAGACAGAAGGATTACAAATTCAAGGCCAGCCTGAGCAACTCAGTCAGTCCTTTTGTCTTGAGATAAATTAAAAAGGACTAAGGATGTAGCTCAGTGTAGAGTGCTTGCCTAAAATGCATGAGGCCCTGGATACAAACCCTAGTTCTGTAAAGTAAATAAAACAATGATGTGTGAGTCTTCAGATTTTTCCTAAAATGTTAACAACTGGCAAAGATGAGTGATCCGCTCAAGGGAGTCCCTATACCAATAATGGTGAATCTTTTGGAGCTTTCAGTTTAACAATAACCCACAACCATCAGACCAACTCTTTTAGAGCCTTCAGTGATTCAAACAGCCTGTTGCAAGGTTAGTTCCATAGGTTTGAACCCCTATTCTATACTAGTCCATATATATATAATTTGTGTGTGTGTGTGTGTGTGTGTGTGTGTGTGTGTGGTATCGGGGATTACACTGAGGACCTTGTACTTGCTAGCCAGAAACTTATGCTGCTGAGCTATCTCCCCAGCCCTATTTTTTAATATTTTTTGACACAGGGTTTTGCTATACAGATCAGGCTGACCTTTAACTCACTTTGTAACCCAGGCTGGCCTTGAGCTCACAGGGATCCTTTTGCATCAGCCTCCCAAGAGCTGGGATTACAGGCCAACCATACCAAGCTTCTGTTTATTTTTGTATGTGTGTATGTCTTGTTCTCCATATTTCAAACCTGACATGTAGCAGGTAGCAATATCCTGTTGAAGAAATGAGGCTGGAAGCCAGGCATGGTGGAACATGCCTATAATCCCAGCACTCAGGAGGCTGAAGCAGGAGGATCACTGAGAGGTCAAGAACAAACTGGCTTACACAGTATACTCAAGGCCAGCCTGAACTTCATAGCAAGACCCTATCTAAAATAAATAAATAAGAGGAGTATAGTTCAGTGGTAGGGTATGAGGGAGTACGCAAGGGACAGGGCTCAAATTCCAGCCCCACATCCCAAGGGGGGAAAAAATCAATTCAAAGCATGAAGATTTGACTCCACTGTGATATTCAAGGATCAGTCTACTACACTTGATCTTAGCCAAAAGGTCGAGAAGCAATAGGATCAGTCTACAGACCCACAGAACATTCCTTTTTTTTTTTTGTGGCCAGCTCAGCATACCCTGGGGGCGGGGCTAGTGTTGCATGTGGTGCCGGGGATCGAACCCAGAATTGAACCCATTGAACCGCAGTACCTGAGCACTTGTCTAAGCTTGCCTAAGCAGGTGCTTTAGACCACTGTGCTACCTCACTGGCCCAAGGGCTTTTTTAAAAAAATGTATTTAGTACAGGGTCTACAAGGTCTCACTACACAGATCGGACTTGTAGTGATCCTCCTGTTTTCAGCCTCCCAAGCACTGGGATTGCAGGCACGCACCACCACGCCCAGTCTCAGTTGCTGTCTCAGGGTGCCCCAGGGGCGGGGCAGGTGTGGCACACCGGGGGCAAAACCCTGGTCCCTGTGTCTGCCTAAGCAGGCACTTTAGTCAGCTGAGCTATCTGGCTGACCTCCACAGAACATTCCTAATGTTCAGAGGTTTGAACAAGAATCTGTGGGCTGACACAAAGGGACTACTATAAAGGAGACACTGCATACTGGGGCACAGGTGCCCAAAACACTGGCCCAGATGTGATCAGGTCGCTGTGTAGCGCTTGTGCGAGGCCCAGACTCGGGCTCCTCTAAGAGAGCAACTGTGTCTAATCTACCTCAGCCTCCAGCCTTACCGAGGAAGGGGCAGGGTATGCCAGGTCAAAAGGGTCACCCTTCATGGAGGAAGCCTTTTTCCATGGCCAGGCTGGCCCAGGACCTCCATTCGATGAGGGTGCCAGGCCTAACACTCCATAACACTCATGCCCATTCACAGAACAGCCAGCACTATAGTGGGCTCACGTAGAACTTACAAAGATAGACTGTTCCTTCAACCGCTTCTTGGCCTCTTCAGCCTCTAGAGTCTGCTGTTTCCTCCTGGAATGACAAGCAGGCATCTCTTTCAGAACACGGGGCAGGGTAAGAGGTGATAGGTGCAATCTGCCTGCTGGGCTAGGCAAGCTCACCTGTGCTCCTCAATCTGCTGCTCCCGCTCTCGATAACGCCGCTCACGTTCCTCTTGCTCCTGCCGTTCCTGCTCCATTCGTTCTTGCTCAAATCTGAGCCTGGCATCCAGGGCCTTCTTCCGCTCTTCCTCCTTCCGAAGCTCTTCCTCTTTCTGCAACCCCAAGCAGAGAAAGTGTAGACCCTGGGCCTGAGAGATGACCCTTGCCTCTCCATCCTATCCCTTATCCAGGACTGGGGTGGCGGCCATTCTGGAAATTCAGAGGATGAATTTTGTGCACTGAAGGCCAAAAGGGCTCTCCCTTTCAGCTAAGGGGAATATGTGGATAGGACACACCACTGAAGCAAGGGATTCAGAGCTACCCTGCTGTGTCAGGAAAGGGGAGCTTAGTCTGAAGTCCAGGGTCAGGGTCCCACACCTTGGCCTGTTCCCAGAACTGCTCACGGTTAATCCGCTTCATTTCCACAGCTGCATCAGTCTTCTGGTACGTGGTACCCTGCAGGGTCACACAATCTCACATTAACACAGAAAGCAGGCTGCCTGTCCTAGGCCGCCCAGGCACAGAGTGAGCACTCAAAGGGATTGGAGAGATCAGACTCCAGGGCTGGGCCATGCGGGCAAAACGCTGGAAGAGCCACCCACCCCAGGCACACACTGACCACAGGTTCAGCGTTCTCATCCTCCCGCAGCCGCAGTCGGTGCAGCACCGGGCTGGAGAGGCGCGCCAGCCCATTGGAGAGCCGCTGACCAATGGCGCCCGCGTCAATGTCTTCTACACTGCTGGCATTCACAATCACGTCGACACCCTTCCACAAGAAGCCAGGCTTTAGGTGACATTCAAATTCCTTCCCATCACCATCCCAGAACACAGACCTTCCCCTGGGTGGTTGTCCCTACCCCCATGAGTCCAGACCCTGCACACACCTGAAAAAACTCAGCCACCTTAGCCACATGGCTGGCACAAGCACACTTTCGGGCATCAGGGACATCTTCACCCACCTACAAAGTACCCAGTGAACCAGGATCAGGAAAGGACCAGAGTGGGGCAACAATGTAAGGATCCAGGCTATCTTTGTAAGGGCTAGTAAAATTTCCCCAGCACTACCAGTGGCTGAAGAGAGACTGCCCTATCTAGGGCTGTCAGCTCCCAGCCCCAGACCATAGCTGCATACCCAGTTGATGAGCACGTATTTTGGCAGAGCAGCCTGCGAGTCCTTGACACTGCAGAAGCCGTACATCACCTTCTGGTTCTCGAAGTGGCCAGAGAGCTCCTGCAAGCCCCCTTCTGGGGGAATCAGGAGGGTGTCAGGACTCTCCATCTCCTAAACCCTCACCCCACAAAGGCTTGAAACCTGAAGAAAAGACACTTTGTGGCTGCTGCAGGTATCCCCACGGAGCCTCTAGCCTCTGAGATCTGGAGGTCCCAGAGCTTTGTGTTAATGCAGTGGGAAGGGGACAGACTGGATGCAGCTTTGCATGCAAATTCTCTAAGGACTGATTCAGCGTAGGACTGAAGAGGTGTTTTTTTGTTCTTCACACATTCTCATGTCTCACCAGGTGCTAGTGCCCGGAGAGGTAAAATAAAGCTTTCTTTAATAAAGTCTTCCAGCTCTAAAGAAAGTAGGACTCATCTGGAGCATTACTGTTGGGCCCTTCTTTCTGGCTGTGTGACTCTGGGCACGATACCTTCCCTCTCTGAGCCTTTTCAGAAGTCAAACGGGAAGCAAGGCTCCCTCCCTTCCCACTCTGAGGATTGCAGGGATGACAAGAGGGACAACCGCCAGACAAGTGTGGGTCTGCAGGATGCTGGGCGGGAAGGTGGCTGGAAGCCAGGAGGGTGGGGAAGAAAACAAACGGAGGAGGGGGGAAAGGAAGACAAAGAATGGCTGGAATTCTTACCTCCTGACGCTGCAAGCTTGAGGTCATCTGAGCCATCCTCATATGTGTATAGAGCCCTGGGGAGAGGGAGGGGTGGCTCACAGCACAGGGCCCAAACTGCTAACTGTGGGTGGGGATAGCAGTGGGGAGGCGGCCACCAAGGGGCAAGACAGAAGATGGGGTGGGGGATAGCTTCCACTGCTGGTCATGACAACAGGATTGACAACATTTTCAGTTGGAGCCCAGCAGGGTGCATTCTGGGAGCTGCAGAGGCTTGGGTCAGATGGAAAGCAGGAAATGAGGGGCAGAAATTGCTGCCTAGTGGAGCTCTCCGCTCGTCCAGCCCTGGCCTGGCAGCCCACAACCCAGTGGTGCAGCGCTGTGAGATGGAGATTCCAAGGCAACGGTTCCTTAGTTACTGTTCCCTGGCTACGATACTCGTCCCCTATTGGCCAGCACCAGGAATCTACCTGGCGCGTGCCTTGGTACCCGCTGTCCCTCCCCCTATGAGGGAGGAGGAGAGAACCTGGGGTGCTCACACAGGGATGGGCATCCCCCTAGTAACCATGGCAACCCAGCAATTGGCACAGGAACCAGCCCACCAGAGCTGCATTCTCCTGGAACACAAAGGACCCTGGAGACCCGCCCTCAGACTCAATCTCCGCCTCTCAGAAATGGGGATGAGGTCACTGTGGTCACTCCCTCCCAGACTCTAGCCTCCAGTGGCTGTGCTCTCCTGGCCTTCCAGCCTCTTTGCTGCCTTAGCCCTAGCTGAGGCCTCAGGGAACTGCTGGCCTTTCCTGTGGCCAGAAAGCTGAGCTAGCAGCCTTCTTCCCTCCTCCCTAGTTTTATTCTGCCGACTCCTTCTCCCTGGGCAGCAGAGGCTTAGCATCCATTTCACAGAAAGGAATGCAGCGGTGCCTCTCCTCCTGATCCAGGCACAGGCTGAGGACCCACTGAGAGAAGACTGGACCAAGGAAGACAGGCTTTGTTCTAAGGTTCCGAGGGGCTCAGATCCTTCCCCAGTTCCCATTTCCTTACTCCAAGGCAGGACACTTTAGGAACTGTGACAGGAGCACAAAAGGAGATGAAAAAGAAAAAGGGAGGGGAAAGAGGCAAATGAGACTCATGGAGAGAGGAGGAAGAGAAAGAGAAAGAACTGAAGGGATGAGGAGGAAATGGAGGGGGAGGGGAAGGAAGAGGGAGTAGGGAGGGAGACATACAAGGGGAATGGAGGGGAGGAGGTGGAGAGGAGGGAGGAGGTGAGGAAAAAGGTCTGGCCTAGCCCCAGGTGGTTGGCACAAGTTGTTGCCAGGCCAAATGGCCCCCAGCCCCTCCCTCTCTTGCTTCAGAAAGGGACACAGGTGGGCTGTGGAGCTGGAGCCCCTGGTCCAACTGTTGCCCCAGCTGCTGCCCTAACAGCTGCTTCCTAGCACAGCTGTCCCACCACCTGTCCTGCAGCCCTGACCCACTGCTGGGAACAAAGGATATCAGACGGGGGTGTCCCCCTTTCCATTCACAGATGAGAAACTGAGGCAGAGCCCAGGGTTCCTGGTTTCCAGATACTGTACTAGGTGTCATGCCTCCCTGGCATGGGCCTATTTATCTCAGCCTCATCTGTGCTCTCTGAAGCCCCCTTCTCCTACTATGGCTACAGTTTTCCAAACAGAACCAACCCCTAATTCAAACATTTCTGCCAGGCTTCATTCCTCAGGTCCACCCAGTCTGTCTTTCCATCCTGACCACCCTATCTTCATTCCATGCACCTGGGCCACAGTGGGTTCCCTGAGCCCAAACAGGCCTTTGCAAACGTGGTACTCTACATAAAGAAGGCCAGTCCTGAATACCAGCGCTGGTTCCCCAGACAGACACCCTGAGCTGCATGTCCCCAGAGCACTTGCCACACCCCACCAGCAATGAGAAGAGGCATTTGGATCTGGCCCAACTTCTGCTTCTCTAATACATCAGAAGTACCCTGGGCCTGGGCAAGTGGGAGCTGAGGAAGCCAACCACAGAGAGCCAGGATGGGAAGATGGAGACCTTGAGTCTAGAAATCTCACCAGCTTCAATCCCTGGAGATAAGACACTGCCCCAGAAGGTAAGCTTTGTGAAGATGGACACCCCAACTGAGCAAAGACATTGTGCCCTCTGGGTCCTGCACCTGGCACAGTGCAGCACCACAGGTATTCTGGATATTGACACAAACTCCTAGAAACCATCCAAGTCCAGAGAAACTGGAGTAGGGTGAGGTGGTAACTGGACTGTGGCAGCTCCAGGGAGATCTCCGGATAAGCTCTGGTGGAAGGTTGAGGATCCCTCAGGACCATCACACAAGACAGACTCTGGGGATTCTAGGCACAACTGTCTCCAGTCCCTTCTTGTTCTCAAGTGCACCAGAGAGGAGCAGGAACTTGCATGTATGGTCACACAGTTGAGTCATGTCACAACCAGAAAAATGCTGGCCTTTCTCGCTATACAACTTGACTTCCTGCACGGTCCATTTCAGAAAATCTGCTACCTGGGGGTGAGCTATCCCCAGTTCCATTCCACCTCCACTGAAAGGCAAGGGAGAGGAAGCAAGGCACCAACCCTCCCTCCCCTAGTCAGCAATTTTACTCAAGACACCTCTCCTTCTGCCTTTAAGTGCAGAATCTGCCCAAGTCTTGTGATCCCTACAGAACCCTGGCTCTGTACCGGGTCCTGAGGAAATGCCTGTTTCCTTTCTGCAGGATATAATCCTTGCACCCTTTTATAAAATGTTGTCTAGGCCCTTGGGAATGAACAAATGTGTGTATGTGCACTGATGCAGTGTGCATCTGTTTGTGTGTCCCACACACAACCCAGATGGGTACTGACGCACGCCAGAGATGAATAACTCCCCTTGGCCACATAGACACTACTGGGTGATGGGAGCCCAGGCCTCTGCTAACAGGATGTGGGGCAGCAGTGACTGGATGACCCCAGCTTTGGGCTGCTAGAGCTCTGCTCTTGCAGGGTTAGGAGGAAAGGGGCAGATGCCCCCCACCCCAAGACTGGAGGGCAAGAGCTATCCTGGGGTAGATCATGCCTTTCCCCCAGACAGGGCTATATATCCCAAGGCCAGCTCCTCCACCCGGCCAAACCGGCCACTTGCCCAGAACTCTGTGCATGATCTCAACACCCCAGGGGCAGGGTTGGGACAATGGGTGGGCCGCCTGCCTGCTTGTGCTGGGCCTGTGTTGGCCTGTGCTGGCCTCTCCTGTGACTGACCTGCAGGACATGAGAGCCTGTCTCCTGAGTCCATCCCTCCAGGCCTGGCTGCCTGCCAGTGCTGCAGTACCATGGCATGGACGCCTGGCTATCTTGTCCCCTCCTCCAGCCCCCCAGGTCAGCATCCTATACTGGCTACACACCCAGGTTGAGGTGAGGCCAGCTCAGCCAGGGTCCTCCAGACCTGCCCTTGCTCTTCTCTTAGTTTCCTCCAGAAAACCCTGCTTCCTGCCTGGGGGGTGAGGACAGGAGCAGAAGGGGCATTTGCCCCAAAGAATACTTGGAAGGAATGTTAAGTCCAGAAACCAAAGGGGCAGTGAGGGCCACCCTGTTTTCTAGGCTACCCTCGGGGCTCCAGCCCCAGAGCAGCGGTCCATCCCTTCCCCCCAGCTCAGGGAGAGACAACAGCTGGGGTTGCAGCCCAGCTCCTGTGCCATCAGGAGCTGAGTGCCTCTTGCTGCTGAGTGAAGGGGTCAGAGACCCCGTGGATCTACTCATCCCTTCGTCCTTCTTTGGGGGTTCCCCCCACAGTTCCTCTGGCAGGTCCTCTAGACAAGCAGTTGAGTCCACCTGCCCCCTTGCCGCCCCCAATCCCAGTTGACTAGTCTTTGCAATCCCTTCAAGTACGGAGAGGAGGGTTCATCCTTGCCTCCTACTCCTCTGAGACCTGTGAGGGGTAAAGGAGTCACTTCTCGGCTCCCGCGTGGCAGTGAACCTCCTCCCATCACACCCAACACAGCGTGGTGGGGGGCAGCCAAGTCCAAGAAGCCCCCGGTGGGCGGGGCGCCGTGGCCCAAGCTTACTCCGCTCCTCCCCCGCCCTAGCTTTCCTTTGTGCTTTGGCCGGGCCGGGCTGGGCAAGGCAGGCTGCGCTGGCTCCGCTACCTCGGTCCCCGCCCCGTCTCCGCCCGGTCCTCGCCCACTGGAAGGTGGCGAAGGTGCCCTTGGCCGGCCCGTGTACACCTGTCCCTCGGGCCGTGGTGGGGGTAGGCAGCAGAGGGGGATGGGCTCCACCAGGGCCACGAGGCCCGGGGTCACCCATCTGGACCCCACTTCGGACCGGCCTGCCTCCGGCCACAGCTCCCACGGCGCGCTGGGGCCGCCTCGGGGCGCACGGGCAGGCAGCGCCCCGCCTGGCCAGCGCGGCCCCTCCCCCGGCGCTCACAAAGGCAGCCCCTCCCCGGCCCTCCTGGCCCCGATGCACCATTTCGGGGTCCCCTCCCTTCCCAGCTGCTTCGGGGTGGCGGGGCCAGATGGAAACAAAGGCACGGCGGCGGCGGCGGCGCGGGGACAAAGGGGCCGGGACCGGGGCTGGGGCGGGGGCTCACCAATCGGCCGAGCTCTCCTCTCGGATCACCTCCTCGTACGCCGCCAGCAGCTCCAGGCGGTGGCCGCTGAAGCTGACGCCGGCCATGCTTCGGGCCGGACCGAAGCCGAACGGACAGACGCACGGACGGACGGACTGACGGACACAGGCGGGAGGGAAAGAGGGAGTCGCCGCCGCCGCCGCCGCCTCCTCAGAGCCTCTGCAGCGCCGCGAGCCGAGCGAGCCTGCGGCCGGGGGAGGGGAGCCGGCCGGCGGGGGGCGGGGGGCACTGGCTCCGCCCGGCTCGCTCCCTCCACTCGCTCGGTCCTAGCGCCGCCCCAGCCGGGCCCAGAGGGAGGTCCGCCCCTCCAGGCCCTCCTTCCCTCCCGGCCTGCCCCAGGGCGCCCCCACGCCCCCAGCCCACACCCCGGGCGAGGGCGGCTCCCGAAATCCAAATTGCTCTTCTGCTCTGCGGACTGTCCCGCGCACTATCCAAACTCTCACCTGCCTCATCCCCGTCATTAACCTAGGGCATCTATCTACCTTGTCCCCGCTCCAGTCCCAGCCTGTCCCTGCCTCGCCAAGATTCCAAACCTTACCGAGTTCCAGCGAGCTTATCCCACCTGTGCACCCCACTCCCAGGCCCGGACCAGGTCAGCTTCATCCTTGCTTAATTTATCCCCATCGCAGCCTCATCCCCCTCTCAGGCCCGTCCCACCCCATATTAAACCTATTTCTATTCTAGCGCTTAGCCCCAACCCAATGCCCATACCAGCCCATGCCTGGTCTCCCTGCAGCCGTGTCCTTTCTGAAAGACCCATTCCTAGTCCATCTCCATCACTATCTATTGCCATATGCAGTCCAACCCCACATCCAACCCAATTCCTTTCCCATCTCAGCTCCAGTCCTCAGCCCTATGTTTAGCATAGCAAGCCTCTACTGCTTCTCCACACCCACCCCCAGTTACACCCTCCTCAGTCCAGCCCAATTTAGTCCCATCCTAATCCCAATTCCTACCCACACCAGGCCACCCCTGCTCCATGGCCATCCCAGCAGCAGCCCAGCTCTCTGGCTATTCATTCCCAGCCTCTTTCCTCCTGCTCACCTGTATCCTCCCAGACCAGGCCAGCCTAGGAAGTCCTTCGTCTTGTCTCCCAACCCTCACAATTCCCAGAGGGCTCCCAAGCAGTCCTGGAAGCAGCATCTACCCCAGACTCCCAGGACAGAGCTCCACCAAGGACACTCCAGGGCCAGCCTCCTGACACTTTTATTTCTCAAAGCTCTGAGCACAGAAAAGGAAGTGACCACTACTACCAGGGCCTCCTGGAACATCTCTATTCCTTTGTGAATGAAACCCTGAAGCCCACCACAGCTGTCCATCACTGCAGTTCCTCCTAAACCACCTTCCGTCTTCTAGGGAACAGCCGACAGAATCTGAGCAAACCTCACCTGGCTCGGTCTAAGAGGTGGAGGTGATGATTCTGGCTGGGCCTTTGAGTTCTGAGTTGGTAACTGTCTTAGGTAATCAGCTATACAATGGGAGAGCTATGTGTACATGCATTTACTCCAGTGCTGGGAGTAGGGGGACAACCTTAACCCTGACAGTGTCTAGATCACTCCCACTTGGAATGAGCCCAAGCAGGGTCAGACCCAGTTGCTAGGTGCTAGCCCCCAGTCCCTGTGCTCTAGACGCAATGGCCACCACTGGGTACAGCCGGAACGTAATAGAGATAGACAAGGGAATGGGTGACCCAGGGTGGGATGAGAAACCAAGGAAAGGACAGAGCTTCACCATGCTGCATGGAGTCAGAGGCCCTATAGCAGGGATTGAGGTGTGCCTGGGAGGGGGAGCCAGATGGCCAGGCTTCTGTGCCTCTGGCCTTGGCACCTTCCAGCTTCCTTTGACTTGTCCTAGCTCATGGCTCCTCCCACTCCATCAACCGGAGCTCCCTCCCCAACCTCCTGCTCAGTTTCATATCCAGAAAAGCAGAAACCCTGCATGTGCAGCTGCATTCAAAGCTTTCCCTTCCTCAAATTTCTGCTTCTCCCCCAGCTACCTACCAACTCTTCCCAGCCACACCCTCCTTCATCTCTTGTCATCTGCTTCTAAGTAAAATTTCTATTTAGGAACTGTTTTAGGGTTGGGGTGTAGTTGTGATAGAGCTCTTGCCTAGGATGTGTAAAACCCATAGCCAAGGGCTAAACCTGGCAAGCACAAGGTCCTGAGTTTGATACGCAGTACCACATGCCATGCTGGCCCCCAAACCGGGCATGGTGGTACAAGCCTGTAATCCCAGCACTGGTGAGGCTGAGACAAGAGGCAGGGCAGGCACGGCATGTGGTGCCGGATCCAATCAGTCCCTGCTCTTACCTAAGCAGGTGCTTGGTCCGATAAGCTATCTTACCAGCACTGTACAGGATTTATATACAAACCTCTCGTGTGTCATTTGTTCTCTTTCTTCCACTCCTTCCCCATGTTCTCTGGCACTGACAGCTCCAGCTAAGGTTACCTGGGACCCCTGGAAGACTAAATTCAGTGGACCCATTATAGTCTGCAGTTTTCTAGACTGGTGAGAATGGATGATCACTAATCTGTCTGTCCTCTGAGACTCCACCTTTTTTCAGCCGCCAGATGCCCCCCAAATCCAAACCCCAGTCTTGGTGGGTGGCTGGTTGGTGGAAGTACTCCTACTAGGCTTTCATATCTGCCATATCTTCAGCATTGATCACCCTTCAAGTCACTGACACGTCGGTCTTTGCCACCCCCAGAGCTCCCCCCACACGCTGAGAGGCTGGTCCAATGGCTTTGGGGTGCCTGGTGTGGAAAAGATAAGAACAGGGGGGGTGTGGGTCCCGGAATGGGTTCCTTGCTGTGTCACTCTGGCTAAAACATCTCCCCTCTCTGAGTTTCCTTTTGAGGACCTGTTGTGAGAATAAATTGGACTGGATGGAAGCTTAGAAAATGGGAGAAACCTCCTCCTGTTCTCCTGGCAGCCTTGCCCTCCACCCCCATTCCCCCTTGCCTCTCAGGGAAGCTTTCCAGGTGGAGGGGAGGCACGTGGGCCGAAGGACTCTTGCAGCATCAGCTGGTGAAGCTTTCTCAGGCTTCATCCTGCCCCATCTCTGCAAGATCCTACCAAGCACACCTTCAAAAGTGCCCCCTCATCATTCCAGAGCACACAGCGCTTCCCAGGCATCCGCCCTGGCACTGGGCCCTTTCATTCACCACATTAGCTCTGCTCCTGGCAAGCTTTGTGCCCCACCCCCTCACCCTGCTAATGGTGTGACCTCAGACTAGTATGAAGACTTTTTTTTCCCCCTGCAGTGCTAGGGATGAAACCGAGGCAAATGCTTTCCACTGAGCTGTAGCCCCTGCCTAGCTAGAGGATCTTTTAAGTCTCTAGAAAATGCTTAAAATGGTAACAGTACATAGTAGGTGCTCTGGGTGTGTTAGCTGTTATTACTCTTCTACAGTGGGACAACAGGTTGAGAGAAGGGCAGTGACTTGCCCAGAGGCACACAGCTGGGGAACAGCAAAGTGCACATCTCCCCTGTCACTTCTTCTAGCACCTCCATTTTCATACCCAGGGGATGGGTGATCTGAGTTTGGTCACAAGCAGTTCTGGAGGCTACAAGTTCTGAGGTTGGGGAAGGAACCAAGAGCTGGGATGAGGAGACAGCTCAGTGGAATAAGTGCCTGCCTGGCAAACACAAGGTCTTGAGTTCAAACCCAGGTACCATCAAGGGCTGG
>NDGN011345038.1:0-13032 GCA_002564285.1 Tympanoctomys barrerae | reverse complement strand
AAAAAAAAAAAAAAAAAAAAGGGTAAAAAAACAAAACAACCACAAAAAGAAATGACTAATTACGGAGCTAATGAATATCGATTTCACAATCTAGAAACAAGTGTTTATAAAATCCTTAATTCAAAGGACAAAAAAACAGAGCCGGGGAGATGGGTCAGTGGAATAAGTGCTTCCCCAGCAAGCACACGGGCCTGAGTTCAATCCCCGNNAAAAAAAAAAAAAAAAATCCTTAATTCTACTCTATGACAACTTACATTAAAATTTTTAGTAATTTCCAGTAAAATTCGAATTGGAATACACTATAAAAAATAAAATACTACCTTTAATCAAGTTTCACACAAACAAAATCCTTCACATAAAAATTTCTAGCTAATCAAGCCTTCTTTCTGCTTTAGTTATACAACTATGGTAGTGATCGTAAAGATTCAATTATTTCTACAACTCATCTTCAAATATTTTTCATATCATCATCTAGTTTTAGCTACCTATAATCTCTAAAGGAGAACTCACCTGTGCCATAAACCTACAACTGTCATCTAGTTTATACAGGTACATTAGATGAATTAATTCATGTTTTATTCAATTACTACACTTAATGGAAAAATCAGTGCATAGTAAAAAGTTTAACTTCCTAAAATCTGACCCTGACAGAAAACTTACCTGATTTGTCTGGCTACTTAAGTATGGCTCAAAATCATCATCATTTACAGCATCTTTTTGATGAATCGAACCGTTTTGTACTGAAACTAAAAAACATATTTTTATTAGAAGTGTTGTAATTCATGAAACTTAAGAGCACTGCCTAATATTTTCAATATTTTTCAAACCAACTCAGAAAAATACTTAATTCTTCATTCTTTACATTTTAGAACTCTGACATTTAAGCTATATTAACAAATATACATACCACACAAAAAATCAGAAATATGGTGATATATAAAACCAACATTATATAAATACAAGCCAGTTACCCATTTCTACAGTAAGATCTTAAATATTCTAATTTCAACACCATAGGGAGTAAAGTAACAAAAACAAAATGTAAAGGGTTCCCTATATACTAAACTTCAGTCAAAAAACAACTATTTCAAGTACTACTGTAGACAACTGAGAATTTCCAGTCTCTACCTTTACAAAACACATGAATCTGATAAAGGAAATAAATGAGGTGACTATTTTTAATCTAAAGTTCCAATAAGTGTTTTAAAGGTCTCCAGCTAAATAAAGTACTTAAAATCTATCTACTTGAAACAATATCACAATAGACATAATTATGAAACACCTAAAGGGCTTCATTTTAAGCTAAGAAATATGAAGACTGGATGGTGTATGCAACTCAGTGGTGGAACATGTAGTAAAGGTACTCTAAGGTTCTGGGTTCAACCACCATTACCAAACAGATGAATAAATATGAAGATTTTCACATGAATGTAAAAATCTAATTAAGATACCAAAGATAACCATTTAAGATACTCTTAAAATACATGAGAAAACAAGTCAGAATAATTTAGAAGGCCATAGCAGTTCAAAGGCCATTTCTATAAATGCTTTATCTTCTGAGCATTGTCTAAGAAATGTCTCTGAGCAAAAAGGCAAAGGCTTGGTGTGGATTCGGTTTAGATTCAAACTCCTACCAAGAGGACAAAATTATCTCAAGCAATGGCTTAACCTCTCCAACCCTCTGACAACTTCTCTTTCAAGGAGGTTATTCATAGAACCTACTTCATGTCATCTGAGTATTAAATGACAGTGCTCAATAATCTTGGCTATTATTATTACTCTAAATGTTATAAGATCCAAATATGAATAAAAATGACAGCATTATAAAAACAATTCTTACTAAGCTAAAACTTCATGTGCTAGTACTACATAAATAAATACTGCATCCTCTGGAAACCTGTGATTAAAAAAAGCTGCAACCTTCCAAGCGATGACAGTCTTTTAGAACAGAAACTCAGTATCCGAAGATATACTATTCAAAACTACAATGGCGTAAGTACTACAAGTTATTGCTGTTTAAGCTGTACGTTCTCCTATTGTGGAATCTTTTCATTATTTCTGGTTTTGCCATAAGTTCACATCACCTAAAGTAATAATGAGTTAACAGTGGCTTGGAAGCAAAGATTTGTGAAATCCTTAGTTCTCTGCCACCCCACAAACTGTAGTGATCAAAGATGATGCTATTCTGTGAAGCCTTCCAAGTGGGTTTCTTATGAGACTGCATTACTACTCAGAGATCCAAAGCGCAACTGAAAGTACAACTGGATCCTGACTTCACTTAAGTAGTTCAACTGTATTTGATATAGACTGGCTCAAAGTTGGAGCTGAGAACGTGTCCACAAAGAAAAGGGTGCCTTAGATTATATCCTATGCCATTTTAAAGGCAGGGTTTAATCATTTTAGTCCAAGAAATTCTGACTCTACTTACTTTTATCAAAAGTAGCACTATAATGCACAATCTTTTACTTTTTTTTTTGCAGTACCAGGGATTGAACTCAGGACCATGCACTTGCCATACAAGTGCTTATTCTACTGAGCTATCTCCTCAGCCCAATCTTTTATTTCTTGAAAAAAATAAAAACTTCAGTGTTGGACAGTTACACTAGTACACATTAGCCAACAGTTAAAACAACCAATCAGGGCTGGGAGTGTTGCAGCTCAGTGGTAGAGCCCTTGACAAGCATGTAATGAGGTCCTGGGTTCAATCCTCAGCACTGCAGAAAAACAAAAGAGATAAAACAGCTAATTATTTTAAAATTATACCTAATTCTTACTAGATTAGAACCTCAAGTATTTAGTTCATACTGCCACTACAGTAAAAAAAGTACCTACTTCAAATTTATCTAAACGTTATACTATTATTCTTCATTTCTTTGCTCTTTTCTAAAATGCTGAGACCAACAATTTAGTATGTGTATACACAAGTAAACAGAATGTTAATTACTCTTTAATGATGTGCATGTCTTAAGTCTTTAAACATACAAACACTAAATCAACCGAGGAAACAATGCTCATTTGAAAATATCTCACATACTGTGATCAGCAACTTGTGTAGACTCCAAACTAATTCTTGAGTTTCAGATTATTTTAAAACTTCAACTGTCTTCTAAAGATGCTGGTCTTTAAACATTATTTAATGATAATGTAAGGTCTTGGAGACTGAATGCCATTAAATATTAATAAAATCCAAGTCAGTGCCATAGTCTGTTAAAGCTCTTCAGGGGAAAAAAGAACAGATGACTTACATGATTCTTCTGTTTCCTCTGCTCTATGAAGCAGAGTCAAACCAATGATAGAACATGGGCCTTAGAAGCCAGGTGATTCTTTGCTCTGGTCCTGACTACATCAAGTTGGGAAAGTCAACAGATGTGTGCATCATGTGTTTTCCCACCTACAAAAACAGCGACAACACCATATACCCTCTATCTCCTTAAAGGAATGTTGTGAAGCTTAATAATAAAATGAAAGCTAAAGTAATGACAGTGAAGTGCTTTGAAATCATTTCTGGGGAGGACAGGGAAAAAACACAACATAATATTGCCAAAATGTAAGGCATTTTCCATTACTTTTCCTGAAATGCCAAATCTTAACCAAATGCTATGCAATTCTTTCAAACTGCAGTTGTATAAAACAATGTTGGAAGGAGAAGAAAAAAGATAAACCCCTTTCCATACATTTACTTATGCATAAACTTAAGAGGCTGAAGAAAGGAGGGAGCAAAGCCTAAAATGGCCATCAGTAGTACTAGTAAGACAAGGTACAGTACATTTTTACTGTAGCAAAAGGAAATTCAATTTGTTAATAAAATTATAAAATCAGTATTAAAACGTATGGACCAATAGGTAAATAATTATCCTCCAATTTTAACTATCCTTTTTGATGCTATCTTTGACATACAGCACATGAGAGTTCTCACATTTCACATAGGGACAATCTAGTAATTGAAAAAGTTCTAATTTATAAACAAGTAAACCTTATACTCTTACACATTCTTATAGACTCATAAACCTTGTTAATAAGAATTATTATACTTCAAAGCATTTTTGCCTTAACAGAGATGCTGGTAGCTCCCCTTAGCTCCTTCAGTACATAAAGTCTTCAAGGATATGCATGAAAACACTTAATGAGAAAACCAAAGGCATTAAAGCCAGGTACTATATATTAGGCTAACAACGTCAAATGAAGACAATCTGAAGAGGAAATACAGCATCTCTGAAATTATATTAAATCAACTAAAAAGGATCATGCTTTCATAACTTTAAATACCAACTTCTCAGGGACATATATTTTTCTTCATAAGTTTGACAAATTCTGAATTCAAAATTACTACTCACATCCTTAGAATACTGAAACTATAGTTCAAAAGAAACACACCTACTTTTTGCCCAAGGAAAGTAAAAAGAATTGTAACAAAACAATTTCACTAGCTTGGATATAAAGTCAGCTAAACTAGAATAAGTTTCTCTCGGCTATCCACAGTGTAAGCTCATCCGCGGTGCTGACTTGGGCTTAGCACTTTCCCTGAGAAGCATGAAGCACAAGTAATGTATGTTGTATATTGGTAATGAGTTAGGTACTTGCAGAAACTTAACTCGTTATCAATACTTCTAGGCCAATTTATTTTTCACCTCTTACAGAATTCACAGTCTTCCTTCAGAAGTTGAAAAGAAATTCAGCAAACATAATAGTAACTATAAACTACAGTAATTACGTAATAATAGGATTTTGTTTTACAGGGAGAAATTGTGACAAAAAGTGCAATGTGTTCAAGTTTACTCATCAAGTCAGTAGCTATTAAGAACACTAAGAAAATCCAGTATGTCATCTTATCCTTAAGTGAAATTATGAATTGAACAAAGGAAAAGAAAAATTCCTAGAAAAAGAACTACCCTCATAGTTTGGATGTGTGTTTAAAAGAGGGACTAAAAATTTTTAAATAACCAGAAAATATTTAGAGTCAGCATGTAGTTTTTAATTTACATCACAATATCAATAGTCAATATGTGATATGTAACTTGTATCTACAATACAGATGTCAAGAGATCATATCTAATTAAAATGTTGTTATAAACCAGTTATAGTAACATACTACTAGTTTACATGCTCTAAATGATCTATAAATTTTGTTTTATTAAAAAAATTAAGTACTTCGTGGAACTTGTGTACTTACCTTAAAGCAGGTAACACAAAACACTTAGCATTTCAAATAGCCTTGCAAAGTGCCACCTCCCCACAGATCTAGGATAAAATAATTTACGCTAGGCAATAATGACCACAGATTACATATATTTCCAAGTCTACAAACCTCCTATTGGACAGACTATTTTAACAAAAAGAGAGATTAATGGATCATTTTTTTAATTTACAAATTTTTAAAAGTTAAATTAAACTAATTGAGGCCTATGCTTATATCAAAATTCTAAAAATAAAATCAAAATTATAAAAACTAAAATTTTCTAAATGTTTATACACTGAAGGAAAACATCCTTGAAACAGTAGATTGGTTACCCAACACAGTAATATATTTGATAAGCACAAGTTCTTATATAAGGTGTGGAACAACATGAAAATTAATCTACATACACAGAACCAGCTCCTTTCAAATTAACCAAACTTGCAATGAGAAATATAAACCCCTAGAAAAATTTAAAGAGCACCAAAACAAAAGTTAAGTTTTTCTAAAAAGTGACTTATAGATGTATTATCTATGTAAGAAGGTATTAAGGAAACAAAAACACAAGATGTGTAATTCTATTTAGTGTTATTGCAAGCCTACTATAAATGTTATAAATATATAATTTGCTATAATGTTAACTGGCACTATCCCAAGAAAACTGTTATTGTCTTATGGTAATGTCACATGATTAATGTCATGTTTCTGTCAGCTGATCACATGATTCCATACCAAATGCAAAACACATTTACTTTTGGGTGCTTTAGGTTTTATGGTACTTTTACTAAAAGTGTATCCTATAGTATTAGAAAATACCTCACAAATTATTTGCTTCTCAAATATTTGTAAAATAGTTCACTGAATCACACTGCAATTAGATGTATATAACAAGATTAAACTCCTGTTCATTTGAGTTCTCTAGGTACTGTCTTGCTGCAAATGACATCCAGAGAATCAGTGATCAAGTATGATTTTCATCAATACAACATAGAATACTATGTGAATTACATGTCTGAATGCAATCTAGTTATGTCAAACAAAATGTCCACGCTAAGAAAATTTTTTTTCACACGGGTAGAAATCTTTATGGCAGAAATTACATAACAGACAAACTGAAAAACTAAAGAAATACCGTTCCATTCACAATGTCTGTTTAACTGTAATATAATTAAGAAAGCTTTTTTTTGCACCTCCTTCGGAAACAGCTTCAAGGCAAGGAATAGCCCAAGTTTTGGCTGCCTCAGTTACAATGAATTTTAATTCTACGTTTTAGAAAACCAAAAACAGAAAAACCCTCAAATAGTTCAAAATAGCAAAGGGGTCAACGCTGAGAACTAAGGGGGAAAAAAAATCCGAACTCACCTTTATTTCCTTGCCCTTTAGGTCTCTGTGTAACAGGATGAAAGGTGCGGTAAACAGAAGGAAAAGAGAGAAGGGAAGGTGTGTTAATCGAAAACATCAAAGGCAAGTTCTGACCGCGTGGGAGCAGCGCCGCCCCAGCCCACCGCGCTGCCGGCCTGCCAGCCGCCCCCCGGCCTGCGGCGCTCCCACCGCCACTCGGAACGCGTCTCCGGAGCACGCCTGCCACCCGCCCAGGCCCGCCGCCTCGCGACGCGCCCTCGGGCCCTAAGAACGGTCCTTCCCCACCTCCTGGGCCCGCGGCCCGCCCGCTGCGGCCCGGCATCAGGGCGCCCGGCCGACCGGCCGCAGGACCGCAGCAACTTGCGCCGGGGCACCGTTACGGGGCCGGCAGCAGCGGCGGCGGCGGCGGCGGCAGCGGCGGCGGCGGCGGCGGGGAGGAGCCGAAGCCCCACGCGAGGGCGGCGCTCTGCGGCTCAGGCCTTCGCCGAGCCCGGGGCCTCTGCTCCCTCACCTGATCCACGCTAGTGGCTGACATTCTTCACCGCAACCCGAGAAGAGCCGCCGCCGCCGCCGCCGCCTGGGCCTCTCCCCGTGCACTCACAGCAGTTGGCTGCCGCCCTCGGCGAGTGATTGTTCCAGCCGCCGCCGCTGCAGCCGGTCGCGGAGAAACCAAAAAGAGGGCCTCGCGCTCGAGAGTCAGCGGCAGGGGCCGACTCCTCCGCCTGCACGCTCCTCTTCCCCCTCTCGCGCTCCGCTTCTCGGGTCCACAATGGCGGACAGACTGCCCGGTCTCACTTCCGCTCTAAGCTTCCCTGACCTTCCGCTCTCCACTCTGACGTACGCGATCACCGCCCTCTTCCTCCCTCTTCCTCCCCCATCCTCCCGCCAGCGGCTTAGGCTCCGCCCCCTCACGGCGCGTCGCCGCGCGAGGCCCGGGAGCGACTGTCTGGCGCATGCGCCGCAGAGGGCGCGCCCGTGCGCCCTAGCGGGCTACCCCGAAGGCTGCTTGTGCGCAGGCGGTCGTGGCGGCGCCGAGGCGGCCGGACCCGCCCGGAAAGACTACAGGGGAGGCGGCCGGAGCAGGACTTAGTCGTACTGCGGGCAGGAAGAGAGCTGCGCTGGCGGGGATCTGCAGAGCCCTGCCGGAGACCGAGGCGGCGTGGACAGAGGCCGGGAGGAGAGGGGGCGGTGCCTCCGCGCGGAAGCCAGCGACAGCGGCGGGGGCGGAATTGCGGGCTGTCCCCGCGCGTCACGTGCGTGGAGAAGGCCGCCGGGTGGGAGCCGGCGCCAGGAGGCGTGGAAAAGCCAATCGGAGTGTGGACCGCCCCAGAAGATTAACGCAGCCTTAATTTCGCTGCCAGCCTGCGGGCCTGTGTTTTGTTTCCTTCCTCTCATGTTTGTGTTGGGGTATTTTGTCTGACACGTGCGTAAAAATTGTTTTGTTTTCGACGAAGTCACTGTAGTCCAAGCTGGCCTGGAACTCGCCATCCTCTTGCCTCAACCGATTAGGATTACAGGTGGGCCCCACCTCACACAGACGGTTTATTTTTGTGACTAATGAATAAGGTTACCATAGAAAAGGCAGTAGTAGCTGGCAATTTCTTGATCCTAAAAAAAGTTAAAATAGAAATTGGTGATGATACTTTTTTACATATTGGCAAAAATCAAGGGAAACCCATTTGCAACATTTTAAGGTTTTGTTGCAATGTCTTATAGATGTTGTCTGTGATCAATATAAGGAAATAATTTTACCAAGTCTTTAGGATACCAAAAAGCTGTGATTTAGCAAGTGTGAAATTGCTGAACCATAGAACTAATCTTACAGATTACAGTGCTTCAATCTTTTAGAGGTACTGACTCAGAGAACTGAAACTTAACATTGGTCTCTTCAAATAAGTCATCAGAAAAACCTTCCTAACTCTGAAACTGGAAACTCAATCCCGCTTCTTCACACCGAGCCCTATCCCCAGCCTTCCCCCCCTTTTAATTTTGAGATGATCTCTTAATTTCTCTGGATTGAACTCTTAATTTGAATGTCTCTTGCCTCAGCTTCCCAACAAGCTAGAAAAACGAGCATGTACCATCACACCTTGTAGGAGGCATTTGAAAGGTCTGGTCATCTAGCTTCCTGTGCTCTTCTATTCTTTGCTGCAGGTCCCAAACTGAGTACCCATGTATTGCGCAAAACTCTCCTTAACCCCTTAGTTAATGAAACATTAGTTGCTCCAATTCCAATTATCTTGCACTCACGTAGACATTTTTAAGGAAATTACTGGTGTAGCTTTGAGCTGAGAAATTGAGAGGTAACATACAAGAAGCATATGAAAATATGCCAACTTGTCTTTGATCCTTCTTTATCTTAGTGGCATGTTTTACAATCTAACCATTTTGAACTCTAGCTGAGTGACAGTTTATAACCTTGGGAAGGTCACTGACCCTAAACCTTAGCTTCCTCAAGAGTATGTAAGGTTTCATATGTACAAATCATGGAACAGAGTAAATTGCTGCAGTTTGTGGCTAGGTGCAGCTATTTCCTGCATAGTGGTCCCAGAATGATAGTAATAGCTTACATTTATTGAGTGCATTAACTATCAGACACTGTAATACGCATTTAAATACAACATCTTAATGAGTTCGAGTTATTATAAAACTGACAATGAAGTTAAACCCACATAACAGCTAATTAATCATTGTGAGAGCGAGGATTTGAACACAGGTGGTTTGGCTGCAGGCCATGTATGTAGCCACTGTGCAATACTCTGCTTAATGACATAGTGTTCTAAAGAGCCTCTGTGCTCTCTCTCCCTACACCTCAACAAACTCCCTCTTTCTTTATGGCCTTTGTTCCAATCCAAACAGTGAAGCCTGAGGTTGCTGAATGAAGTGCTAACTACCCTCGGGTATAAACACTTCAATACTTTTTTGGGTTTTTTTGGCATATGCTATGCAATTACTCTGCCACTGAGCTATAGCACCAGTCCCTAACAACGTTTTGAAGTACATTTAGAAACTACGTAAAGCTAGCTCCAAGGCCTGCAAGAAGTCTGTAGATGGTATTTGTGAAAGTGCTGCTCTAGAATCAAAGTAGTAGATAAAATTATGCTCTCCTACAGGGACGTGAGTGTATCAGCATTATAATCAGCAGAGCGCAGCACAAAGTTTGGCACAATGAACAAGCTGGATTTAAGCCTCCATTTTCCACTGTCCCCACATGCCCTCTCAGCCCTGTTTCTCTTATTAAGTAAATTCCATTCTATGCAACTTCTGGATGAGTACTTGTATCAATTTAGGTTCCAAGTGGCATCAAGTCCAAAATAGGAATTTTAACATGGATGCCTGTTTTTCTCTCATACAAAAGCAGATTGGAAATAATCCAGGATTTGTGTTGCTATAGTGTCAAATAGCCAGGCTGCTTTGTTACCAAACCAGGCCAATTTGGCCTGCCACACATACGGTGTGCCAATCGCGGCAATGAAAAATTTTGTAGGAGACAAAGTTTATTCACAATGTAGGCAAGTGTGTGGAAATGGAAACGCAAGTCTCAAATAGGCTTTCCTCACATCAATGTTCAGAGAAACTAATGGAACAGAGAAGCAGGGAGTTTAAGTCATGGGATAAGGTGATTGAAAGTAAGAAAAAGTGAAATCATCAGTGGTCTACACACGCATGACCTAGCTTCATGGCTTTTCACAAAACATTCAGAAAATGGACTGAATTTTTGGTGTTCTGATGTAACAGGCCGCCTCTCAGACATTTGCACGGAGCCCAGTAGAGGGCCCAGGGCAGGCATGTTGCTGTGTACCTGTCATCCCAGCACTTGGGTAGACTGAAGCAGGAGAATTGAAACTTTGAGCCCATTATGGGCCATTTATTGAGACTGTCCCAAAATTTAAAGAAATTAAATACAGTAAGTATGTGTGTGTCAGTTTCAAAGACTTAAAGTATGTCACAGTTACTCTTCTCTCATTGCTGGGACAAATACCTGGACAAATAACCTCACAGTTAGTGGAGGTTTTCATCCAAGAGCAAAGGGAGTGCTACCTGCGAGGGTGGCAACAAGAGCAAGCCTGTCTCCCTTAAATTGCCTTCAGGCTTTCTGCCCCAGGCCGGGTGCAGTACTCATACCCGTAATCCCAGTGGATCATGGGTTAATCACAAAGTCTAGAAGTCCACCCTATGGCTGCATGAGGCTTTGGGGGACAACTAAACACAAACCATAACAGTATTTACATACTCATAAAAGACAATTTAGGTAACTGCAGTAGTCGCTCCATATTTTGTAGTTCAACTTTTGCAGACTCACTGTTTTGTGTGTTTTTAAAACATACTAATTAAATTATCACAGATTTTTCACTATATCACTGGATTTTGCAGTACCATACAGTATACATGCTATTAAAATTATGTAGGTTTACAAGTTTAGAAAATGGCTAACAACATTGGAAATGTTTTTAAAGTATGGGAAAGGTTTAGAAGAATGGGAAGAGCTTATAAAGCCTCTGTGTGTGTGTGTGTGTTGGGTGTGTGTATATTTAAATATAGCATCGCTACTTCGCTGATTTTCATTATCATGGGGGTGACTGTAACATAACCTCTGATAAGAGAGGAGCTGCTGTATACTATAAAGAGCAAAGCTAATAGAACTATATTGCTTATTTATGTGACCTCTACAATTATAAAAAGTAGTATCTAAAAGTTGTAGCACCTGCTTAGGCAGATCCCTATCCTGCCATCCCTGCTCCGCCCCCCAGGGCACACTGAGAGCTGGCAAATGAGACTGGGTCTGGTGGTGTGTGCCTGTAATCCCAGCACTTGGGAGGCTGAAAAACAGGATCGATCACTACAAGTCTGATCTGTGTAGTGAGACTCTGTAGACCCTGTACTAAATACATTTAAAAATACCGGGGTTGGGGGGGGGGAGGTGCATAGGGAGATAGCTCAGTAGATTAAGCGCCTGCCTGGCAAGCTCAGGGTCCCAAGTTCTATCCCCGATACCACAAAATAAATAAGTAAATAAAAATTGTAAAGCTGAAAGGCTTCTCCAGGTTTTTGTCACGTTCGTGTATTGCCTGCTGATGTACCATCTTCATGACATTTCCTGTCATGACATCGTCCTTGGCCCAGTATGTATAGTTTCACTTCGCCATCATAATTACCCATCATCAGAAAGCATTGGGGGACCTATCTTTCTTTCCTTCTTGTCCTCTTTCTTGTTTTATTGTTTTTTAAGTCTCACTATACAGTTGAGTCCGGAACTACGTAGCCCAGGCTCACCTCAAATTCATGGCAACCCTGCCTCAGCCTCACAAATGGGGTTACAGGCATGCAGCACGATACCCAGAAGCACATTTTTTTTTTTTTTTTTTTTTTTTTGGTGGACCCGGGGATTGAACTCAGGTCCTTGCGCTTGCCAGGGAAGCGCTTATCCCACTGAGCCATCTCCCCGGCCCTAGAAGCACATTTTTTTCTCTTAAGGTTATGTAGAAATTATATTTCCCATGTCTGTTTACTTCCCAGTAACCAAAATGGTTTTCTAAAAGTAGAAGAAATCTGGAAAATGCATTCTGAGTGACCATGTATTCTGCTAAAAGATCAAAGAAGAGAGAACAAACAGTAACAGCTAACTAGTGATAACTCCTGAGATAATTAGTAACAAACTGTTCACAGTAATTTCCCAAATTCACTTTATTACCTAGCAGTATTTGAACTCATCTTTGAAATTTGCCAATGATGGTTTAAATCATTCTTAGGTTTCTTGGAGGAAAATTAAATAAAAAGGCAATAAAAAGCATCAAGTATTCTTACGTTTCTTTTAAGCCATGGTTTTTCAAAGTACTTTCTTGGGACTAACAGTAGCAGCTCCTAAGAATTTATTACAAATATAGATTCTCTGGACACAGGCCATATTTGCTAAAGTAGAAACTTTAGAGTTAGAGCCAACATGTATTTTTTAAAAACTTTTTTTGAAGTAATTTTAGATTTGCAGAAGTATTGCAAAAAGCACTTTCTTTATATCCTTTGCTAGGCTTCTCTAAAGTTCACATCTTACACAATTGTGGTACAGTGATCAAAACAAGGAAGTTGTTATTGGTACAATGGCTGCAGATTATTCTTATTTTAATACTTTTCCAACTCATGTGCATTTCAATACCATGTCTTCTTAACCTCTATTTTGTGACAGCTGTTTTGGTCTTTCCTTGTCTTTTGTAATATTAAATAAAATTTATAAGAGGACATTGTTTAGTCCATACTCTTGCCTAAGACCCCAGTAGTTTAGACAAAAAATAAAAATGGGATCAGTCATGACTGAAGTTCCACATCACCAGCTAAAATTAAAAAGCATGTTTGATCTTCCTAGAAATTAGAATTAGATATAAGCCAAATTTCACAGTCTGGTTTCACTTGAAATTAATATTAAAAAGGTAGCTTGACACAAGACCCAATACTATTATGGACTACTGGACTCTTAGAATATTTTGCTGAGTTTACACACCTAT
>NDGN011345007.1:0-13907 GCA_002564285.1 Tympanoctomys barrerae | reverse complement strand
GTACTATGGATAACCACTAAGAAGATAACAATGTACAGTGTATTGATTATTGAAACTGTCCTACTAATCAGTTTTGAAACTGTCTCACTCATATTTGTTTCTCAATAAAATTAAAATTTAAAAACATAAAATAAAATAAAAAGAGTACAAAGGAAAAAACAACAACAACAAAGCCTGGTAAGCTGTGCCAGAGTATCTGGCACACAGTACGTATCCAATAAAGATCAGTTGTTTGTAGTGTTATCTTGATCAGGCCTTTATTGAGAAAAACAATTACCTCTGTAATAAGGACACTAAATAAAGTGGTAAGGCACTATTACTGGCATCAAAGCAGTTCTGGGCTATTTTCAGTCATGGAGATTATTATTCAATTGCCATGAATTTAATTATGTAACTACTATGGGGGAGCACCAAGGTATCTGTTCTGTACATCTGAATAAATCAAATGGACAAAGCCAAATAAATAAATAAATAAACAAACATGATTCAGGAAGTCACAATTTTGAAAGAAGAAATCTGTTCTTTCCCTTCTTTGGTCCAACCACAAACCATAAGCCTGATGTTTGAGCTCACTAAATGAATTTTTTGTGGAAGTTCTAGATAAATAAAAGCTGTCAATGAATGGGCCGGGGAGATGGCTCAGTAGGCTAAGCGCCTGACTGGCAAACGCAAGGATCTGAGTTCAATCCCCGGTTCGGTCAAAATAAATAAATAAATAAATAAACTGTCAATGAAGCAAAAAGCCACCAGAATATTTAATGTAGCATAGTTATATAACAATAAATTGGAATCCCAAATAGAACAATAGATGATGGGCTAAATATTATTATAATGCCACCACACAGCAAGCTAGGACAGAACCCTCAGGTTGATGCAGGGTAAAAAGATGACGTGTCATTGAAAGAGAAAAGTAAGTTAAAAAGCGGATATATAATATGATTCTATGTATCCTGTGTATGTTTTGTTGTATCTCTATAACTGCCAAATTGAACAAATACGACATGTTTTGTTTCCATGAAAATGTAATTTTTTGATCCCTGGTGTGCCATGCCAGCCCCACAGGGCATGCTGAGACAAAGACTGAGAATGGGCGTGATGGTGTGTGCCTGTAATCCCAGTGCTTGGGAGGCTAAGAACAGGAGGATCACTACAAATCTGTAGTGAGACCCTGTAGACCCTATACTAAATACCAACAAAAAAAAAAAAAGAAAGAAAGAAAGAAAGGAAAAAAGAAAATCTCCCTTCCCCAGACTGCCCTTCATCATCATCCGGGCTACATGGTCAGTACATCCCACAGCAGTTTCAGGAGAGAGACAAACACTGTACTTCATTTTGATCACAAAGTTATAATAATATTTTATTACAACAAGAGGGAATTATAGATGCCATTCAACCCTTTTGCTTAGGGATGCACAACTGGGGGACTAGAAGGCCCTTGGGACAAAGCCCAGGTCACACATGTCACCAAGGCACAACTGAAGCTACATCGCAGGCACCCTGGCTCCCAGCTACCCAGACGGGGTACAATTCTCCCATCCTACAGGGCAACTTCTTAGTTTTCTTCTGAGTCCTCTACAAGGCTGTAAACTGAACTTTGATGGAGCTTCATACAGTTTGATGGATAGAAGGCATCAGGGGGAAAAGGCAATTTGATTCTCTAGAAATTAATTAAAAATAAATTTATAAGCAGTTGGTATTACATATCTCCATATGCTGTGCTAGGGTGAGTGTTACTTCTAAAAATACTAAAACTTCCCTGGTGGAATTGGATGTGAGATCAACTCCTAGCTGGCACCTACACAAGGCTTTGTTTCACTCTGAAGATCTTCCAAAGGGCAGCTGGCAGGATTTCACTCATTAGTAATTGGTGCTCAATATCCAGTTCTCCCTTGAGCTGGACAAATCTAGCCAGGGCTTCTTACTTGAAACAAAAGCTGTGGAGGGAGAAGTAGGAAAAAGGGAGGAGAAGGAAGGGAGAAAGAGGAAGCGGGAGGAGGAGGGGAAGAGAAAGCTGCCCATTAATGAAAAAATAAAAGCTTCTCAGTCAGCTACTTGGGCTTCCAGCACAACAACACATTGTCACTACATCCTCTCTCACCTAAAGAGCTCCGTGTCCAGCACAATGTTTGCAGCACCCAGAGGTGTTCCCTACCTATTAAGTAACCAAGGCACGCTGCACTGCAGTAGGCGGGGCCTACAGTTCGGCATGCTTTCACAAATCGATAAATGTGAGCATGTTCCAAATAAAGTTTCTGGCTTCTCCACAACTGGAGATGCATTTCAGCTTGGAACTGTGCTTCCAACAGAAAGATCCAGCCTACTGGAGGCATATGGGGACCTGGGAAGCCAGAAGAACTTCACACTCCTACGACGCCTGCAGGCCAGGAAAAGTGCAAAATACCGCCTCAATGTAAGGTCATTTCAAATACAGCCTATTACTCTGAACAATACAATCATGTTCAAAAGAGAAAGGAGAGTCGCAGGGGAGGGTAACTTTCACAACAGCTCTCAGATATTCAACTGGAAAATGCTACCTCAAAGAGATGTCACCCCATGGACCAAAAATAACTCAGCACTCTTAAGTCTCTTACACGTTCCTCTTCACAATAGCAGGTGGAAAAGAAGAAATGTGAGCAGAGAACCAGGTACAGTACAGCAGAGGAAGCTAAAGCCAAAGCCCCCACAGCACTGAGACTCGAAGCAGTCACTAGACAGTGAAGATAAAGCCCACAGGACATGCACACAGACAGCGGCACAGCCACGCTGGGCGCCAGGTGGCCTTGCCACTAATGCCATCTGGGCCCTCTATCCCAGGAGGTTTACCTGGGCTTTATCCCCTGCTTACGCAGTTACCACGAAGAGATGGGGGTGGGGGTGGGGCCACAATAAACACCTCCACGGAGCGCCCCGGAACACAGTATCACACTCCGTGTCTTAATGGATGATATTCACAGCATGACACGCAATTACAGTCTTAAAACTAAAAATAAAATTTTTTGTGACAACATCTAAAACACCTTATAATTAGGAGAGCTTTAATTATTACTTCTAACTTTTAAAGTCAGGTAACAAATGGGGTCTGCTTGCTAACAGATACTCACTGCTGATGCTGTTCTCTCCCAAGCTCGGCCCCCAGGTGAGAGAGCGGGCTTGAGTCACTCGCCTGAGCGAGGTCAGGAGCGAAGAACCCAGCAGGAGCCCAAGATGGTGAACACGCGAACAGTGACGGCCGCGGCTTTGCTCCTTGAGTGCTCTGGAGGAACACGGAGGTTCAGCTGCTGCACACACTCTTCTGTTTATCTACCTAAGTGTTACTTGGTTGTCAATGCCCCACTCCAGGGCATTTGTGAGCGTGAGGAGAGGACATGCATCTACGAAGCAGCCTCTAGGCCCGAGCACAAGGTCACAGCGGGGAAGCTGCTAGGCCTGGAAGGCCTACGGTCAAGGCCTCTGCCCCCTTAACTCCTTCATAAATTAAACAGCTCAGAAACTTTACCACAGGAGGCAAAGCCAGGTCCCCAAAAGAAGGCGGAGAACACTTCGGAGGCTGTGCTGTGCGGGAGGTTGCCAAAGGCCTGGGAAGCCGCAGGCACTACGGAAGCCTTGTCTCAGAAAAACGCACTCAGCAGAATACAGTATTTGCACTTACTTTCCGGTCACCCGGTCACCCGGGACTACCTAGTAACTCCTGAATAAGCAGCCTGCAGTTTACTGGCAAAGCTTAGCTGGTAGGTGCCTCCAAGTAACTGTACTAGGTTGCTATTGTTTTACTCTTTAAATAAACAAAAATCATTACTGTTGCTTGAAAAATCCCTAAGGGTGAAGCCATTAAGAAAACAAAAACAAACATGGAGAGAGCACAGCCCACCTAGGGCCTGGCTGAAGCCACAGTCTGGACGAGGGGCTGCTGTGGGCTCCTCCAACCTCAGGGCATCTCGTCACCTGCTCTCCATGAAGATCCTTGTGGACATTATGGCAACCGGCCTCAGAATGACATCAGGCGGGAGCACTCACGGGCTCAGATTCCCTCAGCATATGGAGGAAGAACAAAGAAAGATAGAAGCAGGTGCCCGGTAGAGGTCGGAGCCCATCCCAGACCTGGCCCTGCGGAGCACACAAACGTGGGCCCCATCTGTCGTGTTCTGTGGCCAAAGCCTCCCTCGGAGAGCACGACCGGATAGTACAGAGGGTATCGCTCCCTCCCTGCCAGGCAGACCACGACCTCAGGTAAGGAGGCCAGAGGAGGGTGCCAAGAAGAAAAGACAAGAGCGGCATCGCCCTTTCCTGCTCTGCTTCCTCAGCCACAGGAGCGGACTGAGGCTCTGCAGTGTTCTGTTCTTGCTTCAGGGAACCTCGGAATTCAGGACAGATGCGCCAAGGCAGGTGTCCCATAAGGACACACAGTGGCCTCAGTCTCTGATCTTGGAAAAATCTGCAAGAAGGAAGAATCCTCCCCTTACCCCGGTGAGTCAACCGCTGAGCCTAAGCCACTTCTAGAGGCTTCCTTGCCTTCTTCAGGTTCTCAGTGCCAAAGTCCTCACCGCAGGAGTCTGGAGACAAGGAACAGAAGCACTGGGACGAAGGGGGATGGTCACTCACTAGCTGTTGCTCCTCTGGAAAGGAGAAAGCCTCATTTCCTCACATAGAAAATTAGTATTTTATCAGTTATCACACAAGACTATTGTTAAGAGGACCTCAAGGAAAATGCATGAATACATTTTAGATAGAGACAAACTGGTAAGGAGATGTCAGAAGCCAGGAGGGAAACGGCAGTCTGGGGCGGGGGCAGCAGGGAGGCGATACACAGACCGGAGCCACGTGCTGCCGCAGCCCTCCTCATCCTCAACGCAGCAGGCCTCTGGGCTGTGCCCACCAAGGGACCCAGAAGATCTCCTAGTGTTACAGGAGGCCCCGCACCAGAAGGGACGCAGCGCACCTCAGGTTTACTTATCAAAATGCGGAAGAAGGGCCGGCATTACAGCTCAGTGAACTAAGCGCTTGCTTAGGTGAGCGTAGGGACCAGGGTTTGATCCCTGGCATCAATGCCCTGCCAGCCCCGCCCCCAGGCACACTGAGCCAGCGATGGAGTCTGGGCATGGTGGCACATGCCTGTAATCCCAGCACTAAAGAAGCAGAAATCAGGAGGATCACTACGAGTCCAAGCTGCGTAGTGAGACCCTGCAAAAAAAAGAGAATATTCATTGGATTTCCTGGGGCACAGAGGCTCACTAAAAACCCGAACTTGGCCGTACCCAGAGCTGCACAAGGAAGGAGCTTAGGCTCCTCAGAGAAATGCTGCTTCCAGCACTGCGGGGATACAGCATATCCAAGAACACCTGCGATACCTCGCCACTCCAGAATGTAAAAGCTCTTACAACCTGGAACGAACCACATGGGCACAGCTGACTGTGAACCAATGGAAGTGTGAGTTCACGAATCCACGCCCACAGTGCTGAGCAGGAGCGAAGCCCCCTCCTATGCCAGCCGGCTGGCACACGTGCAGGGCACTGCCCTGGGCTGGAGCGCTGTGCCTGCGCACCTACCGCGCGAGGCTGACCCCTCGGGAATGCGACCTCCGTCACCGCTTTTGCTGAGAAGCGAGCCATCTGAATTATTTTCAAGTGTCTCTCAATAGAGTATTACTGAAAAAGAAGGAAAACAAAACAACTATATGGCTGAGACCTGAGCGTCCTCAGGCACTCATCAAAGCCATCACAGCAACGGCCATCACGCCCCTCAGGGGCGGCTCGCGAGGAGGCAGGGTCAGCCCTGAACGGCTCTAGTTAGCCTGCACAGCCTGAGTCTAAGCGTAGGAAACATTCAACGGCGCAAACTGAAGGCCGTTATATTTTTAGGTAAGGAAAGTGTTCTTAAAATTTTTCAGGGTTGTAAAAGATAAAGCAAGGTTGAGCAAGTGTTTAAAAGAAACCAATCAATGAAGTAAAATGAATTGCCTGACCACAGAGTGTGCCACAGGGGAACATTACAAGAGACACGCACGAGTACACTGGCCAGGCTGGCGTACGAATGTAGGATTTGTAAGACATCTAGTAAACATAATTTATTAAAACTGATAGAAGTGATGTGTTTAGAGAAAAGAATATCCCCAATTCTTAGTAAATAATTCGGTACTTAGAGGAAACAGGCTACAATATATTAACAAATATTCAAGATGGTTCTTGAAAGCACTGCTATGTTTGTGCGCATGGGGGGCAGAGAGGAAAGGAGGGGCAGGTGACACAGGAAAAGGTTACATTTAATCTGAGTAAGGGTGCACGAGTTCTCTTTTATCTTTTTTTCTGGAAATTTAAAATTATTTCCAAAATCCATCTCTTTTTTTTTTTTCTTTTGGTGGTACTGGGGATTGAACTCAGGACCTTTCTACTGAGCTATCTACTTGGCCCCTAAAATTATTTCCAAATATATATATTTTTTTAAAAAGCAGGACTATCATTCTGATTGCATTCTTTCTGAAATATGTTCACACCTGAGTTCCTAGGACATTCGCTTTTGAAGTATCTACTTTCTCTCTGACTTTTCCATGCCAAACGCTTCTATTTATTCCTTAAAATTAAAATGGGTGGGTCTCCTGTTGTGAGCATATGCACTGCCCTACACAGAACAACATACACAGCCAGTCTCCCTCACAGGACACAGCTCCCACATCTGGGGACAGTGAGACAGACCTGCTAAGGGAATCCTAACACCTCTTATACTTCCAAGCCCCACACAGGTGGAACAGAATGGGGAAAGAACTGAGTCAACTCTTTCATACTTCACAAAGCAAACTAGGATGGATAGTTGGACGGATGGATGGATGGATGGATGGATGGATGGATGGATAGCTGGTTGGGTGGGTGGATGGATAGGTGGGTGGGTAGCAGGGTGGATGGGTGGGTGAGTAGATGGGTAGATGGATTAAAAAACACACCTGAGAAAAAGCATATATAATTTCACTGGGCTGTATTATAGCAAAAATAGTTCTTATTTCTCAAAACTAGCAATGGTATCTTTGTTTCGGGATTACAAGTACATACCTTGCCTACCAAATGACTGGCCTTAAGGCCCATCGTTCTTTTCTCTTCCTCCTCTTCATATTCAGGACACAGACAGCACTTGCTAGTCTACTTTTTCAGAGAGTAACAAAGGTCCAGGGATGCATCAGAAAATGTTGCATTCTGTACATACCAATTAATATTCTCTCACATTTTTATTTAGTATCACTTTCTCTTGTCCTTGTAGATGTAAAAAAAATAAACTTAAGGCCATCTTGATGGAATTCAGGTAGATCACAGACAGAGCTGAATGTAGAAACCAAAGATTTTTCACTCATATGTGACCTGGACCACCAATTCCAGCATCCATATTACCAAAGGCCATTTTAATCCCACTGCTTCTTAAGAAATCCTCCCCTTTCTGAACTAGTGAAATTACTACCCTGCCTAAGATCTAGAAGCTTCCATTTGGGCACTGCAGATGGCCTATTTGCATATTACAATTCAGCTGGTGACTGTTTGGGGGGATTATAGGAAGAAGCAGATGGGTGGACATACTTTTTTTACTGTGTCACCCTGGCAAAAAACCAGGCTAATAAATAACCTGAAATAATAAACTTTAAAAAATGTATAATGCATATTCATTAAAGGATTATAAGGAAATATTTATGAGTGAAGAAAATGTCAGAACGACAAACAGAGAAATAACCTGCCCAAAATTTACACTTGGGAATAATTAAAAGATGCCCATGGTTCTATATGCATAAATTAATTATCTCACAAATATTAAACAAAATAGGGACATGAACTGCGGAAAATTACAGACGTTAGAGATCAGAGAACAAAATTCTTGCTGGGCAAAGTGGAATACAAGGTCAAACGCTGGGGCAATTACTGGCTTAATTTCAGTTCAAAACACATCCTAATTTTGCCTCAAACCACTACGTAATTAAAGTAAAATTTGTTTTTGTCATAAATTATCCACATAATGACTTTAATTTTCTGCAATTTGTCTCATCAAGGCAGGGAAAGGACACGCCGCGGAAGAAGTGCTTGCCACTAAATTCTAGTGCTACCAGAGCCCACAACAGTCTTTGGTAGAATTAATTTCAAGTAACTGTGAACATCGTTCTGGCATCAATCCCTTAGACAGTTAAGAAAGGATTACATACTCTCTCCTTTCTGATTGGTCATTTTTATGAAGCTTCTTGATAGCACCCTGAATCATTACATTAATTACTGTGAAGTCACCTCACAACATCACAAGCCTCAGTGGTCACAGGAAGTGAATGGAGGTGTCACGAAGGCCACCCGAGCAACAGTCAACCTGACTCAGAGGCAATTCTCGTACACACTTCACAGACACATATTAGCCTGGCCCATCAAGAAAGAACTTCTGCAGCATGCACAATGACCCAGTCACTCTCATTCTAATCTACCTCGAGAAATCATCCTGAGCATCAAAAACATTCCATGTATAAAGACATTTATTATAAAGTTTTCCACAATGAACAAAAGTGGCAAAAACCTATCTATAAATAGATTACTGGGGCTGGCGAGATAGGTCAGTGGACTAAACACCTGCTTAGACAAATACAGGGACCAGGGTTTGATCCCCAGCACCACATGTTGCACCAGCCAGGTCCCAGGAATGCTGAGCCAGCCACAGAGACTGGCCTGGTGGCGCATGCCTGTAATCCCAGTGTTGGGGAGGCTGAAAACAGAAGGCTCACTATGAGTCCAAGCTGCATAGAGAGACCCTATACCCAATACACACACACAAAAAAAAATTTTAAGCAGATTATTTAGTATGCAAATGACAAGAAAATCACATTTATAAAGTTATCTTATAGAAATTAAAAAGTTTTTCAAAGAACAATTACATTTCTACAAGTTTCATGCATGAAAACTGCAGAAACCAACTGAAACTTTGTCAATATCTTTAAAGGCTATAAAACATTTCTGTAAAGTTTACACTGTAAAATACTTTAAGAAAGTCTTTTGTGACCAGGAAATTATCAGAGCAAATCTGGTGAGTTTTAAACTATCAATTCTTAAATATTTCAGGGATAATTCTCTTGTGAATAATTCCCAGTATTAGACCCCTCCGGGATAACAAATCTCAAAACATGATCCTTGTTTTCCCTGATCCCATGAAGGAGGGTATCGTTATCTGGAAAGCCACCCAGACCAGAAGATCCACATTTTACCATTAACTAGTTCTTCTTTCCCAAACCCAATTATCAAGTTTAATCAATTCCATCATAAAAAAACATCTCCAGTTTCCGTTTCTCTCTATGCCTGCTGCTGTATTGCCAGCTAAACCCCCACTTTCTCATGCCTACATTACCCTGCCAACCTCCTGAAAGTCTACGCCCTGAGCCAGCAGCCAGCCGGGCCTTGGCTCAGCCCTGGCTCCGCAAGTCAGGAGCTACCTGTCCACGGGCACCTCCCTTATCTGTGCTCCAGTCAAAGCAATTCAACCCAGACAGTAGCTGCATACAGATCAGTTTGGGTCTGATTTCTTTTCACTGATTCTAATTTTTTAAAGGTACTACTCTTAAAAAGTATCACTATGGGGAACTACTTAGGGTTGAAGCTGCACCGTATGCTGTATTTTCCTCCCAGCGGGACAAAGCGCTGTCTACTTTCTGAAAACTGGATCCATGACCCACTGAGCGCTTTGGGCATCATTACGCCTCTGCACTGATTCTCAGGTGTCTGTTTTGTTGATGCTTCTGCTTTGGGGGCTGGGAACTGGACTCAGGGCCTTCGGAGTTAGAGTAGGGCACACTCAGCTAAGCCTGATGGGGCGCTCACGTATTCAAGGACGTCACTGGCACCTGGCACCTGGAAGTCAGAGAGTAAGAACAAATACTTGAAATACTATATAGAAATCAGGAAAGATACTTGAGGTCTCATCTGGATGTGATAATACTTGAGTTTGTTAAGACCTTGTATTTTTGTCTCTACCTATTTGTGCTTCTATCAGCTATATCACTGCTATAGGAACTTTCCTCTTTAATGAGTAAGAACAGAGATAGGACAGTATAAACAAAGAAGAAAGAAAAACTTGACTTGGTAGGAGCAAACTCCGGCCTTGCGGACAGCAGCCTCCACGGAACACTAATCAGCTTAACTTCAGAAAACTTCCCTAATCTCTCTGAGCCATAGCGTCTCCAATTAGAAAACAACGATAAGAAAGGTAAAACACAGTTCACGCGGGTGGTGCACTACTACTGTGTGTGCACAGTGCTGACTGAATTCTAGGCACACGTAGGTTCTCTCCGAACGCTAGCTGCCTGCTCTGCTCCCCAGAGTCGGCCGTAGTCCATAGCTAGCACACCCCAAGTCCAACACCACCAGAGACCCTGAGAGATCTTTGTGGGTCAGGCCCTCCCGCTTCCTGAGATCCCGCCAAATCAATTTCCTTGACAGAAGGGCTCAGTCCAGTCTTTGTACTTCCTCCCACTGAGCGATCTGGCCGGCCCGGTCAAATTCCAAGTCTAGAACAGGCACAGACTTACCTTTTTCTTTCCAGGCACCATGCATTTTAAGCATTACATACACATGCGCAACCAACACAAATATACATATGCACAGTGACAACACCGTCAGAGCTCTGAGGAAGAAAACAATGCTTGCGGTTTGCTAAGAATGAGCAGTACCTCACACAACACACACAAATGGTAGCCAGGTTACATAAAGAACCTCACATCCCAAAGAAATCTGTTAGGAAAGCACGGCCTCTATGCCACGTATGGAACTCCCTCCACGACGAGGTGGCCACATGGGCTTGCATGCTGCGGACTGTCTCTGATGATGCTAGCTTTTCCTGTATAATGTTTCTTGTGGCCTCTGTCTTTTGTATAAGTTTACTGTATTCATAAAAGAAATGTACATGGGTAACATATGTAAGATGTATTAGTGGAAACCAAACTTTAATTAAATTTTGTAGAAAAATTGTATCAAAATTTTTTTAAGAAGTTGAAAAGATAGATAACAGCATTTTGCCCAGAGCCTTGTCAAATAGAGCCAAGGAACACCATCCACTCACCACAGAGCGAAAAGCAGATGAAAGTATACATGAAGCACAAGGCCCTTTAGGAAAAGTGACCACGCGAGATCTCCACTGTTGTCCGCACGCAGTAGGCTTGCCAGGCAGCCCGCCAGCCAACGCACTGGCAATTTAGTGGTCCTAAAAGGAGCTTGGCCAGCAAGCAGGGAAGAGGGGAAAGGAGAGCTTTCCATGTTGCTAACGCCAAAATAAGAAGCTCCAAATGGCCCCCGCTAACTGCGAAGCACTGGAGACCGCATGCGTGCTGGAATGATTACTGGAAAGCACAGGGACGGACAAAGTTCTCCAGTTAGTAAGGTATTCTGCCAGACAGAGTTTTGAAGTCTTTCAATCTACATGAAAACAAATTTGTTCTTTATGTGACTAATAAAAACCTCAGAGCTCAACACAGACAGCAAAGGAAACTTCCTCCAAGGCTCTTGACTGACCAAGCATTCAGAGTTGCAGCGAACAGACGCCTGGGGGAGGGACAGTCCTGTAGTTTCTTGCCAAATATGTAGCCCTTGTTGTTATTTATCTGAACATAATATTTTGTCATTTTAATTTTTAGCAGCACCAGCTAGATAAAGGGAGGCACAGTTTCGCCGGAGGGAGCATAGAAGGCATACCATGGCTTCTGTAAAAAACGGAGCTGCAAATTAGGTAATCTACACTTCACATGAAAAGGCAGAAAATGCCAACGTTTAATTTCTCCAACTGGACGTCTTTAATACTGCCCTCCTTATTCTCTATGGTTTAGATTTTGCTTCCCCAAGTCTCATATATTCAGGGGCAGGATTTTTTAAAGGACACTGGACACCAGGGATGCTGCATTTACCAGTGATGGGCCCGCTGATGAGTTCATAACCAAATGTGCTATAAGAAAGGGGGGCCTGGGTCCCCCAAGAACTAGGCCGGCAAGGCGCGCCTGGAAGGGGGGCCGCCCTTTCCTCCCGCTCTCTGCTTTCCCCCAGGTGCCTTCCCCCAACACTCTGCCCTGGAGCCTGCTGGGTGCCGAGCGAACCCTCTGAAACTGAGAGCCGCNNCTCCTCAACCTGCAGAGGGGAGGTACTTTGTTCCAGTAAAGGAAAAAATAAAGAGAAAAAATGTACTACAGATGGGGTCACTGATGTCACTATAAATGACCATGTTAGCGTATGGTGGAGCTTAGAAAGGTATGGAGATGCCAGCTGGAGGAACCCTAGAACCCTATAAGAAGAGCTTAATGAACAATTTGGGTCAGAGTTCAGAAAACAAGAATGCTGATAGGCTGGGGAGACAGCTCGGCGGTCTAAGTGCCTGCCTGGCAAGAGCAAGAACCAAAATTCAGCACCCTATTGCACATGCCCTGCTGGCCCCAGGTTTCTGGGTGCACTGTGCCCGCCCTGAAACCGGGCATGGTGGCGCACACCTGTCATCCCAGTGCTGGCGAGGCTGAGACAGGAGGATCACTATTGAGTCCGAGCTGCGTAGCAAGACCCTGTATCGAAAGAACAAAAATACAAAAAAAAAAAAAAAATGCTGAAAAAGTGCACATAATAAACAAAGGTCAGGCCATGAGGCTGCCGGCAGCAGTGAGGACTCAGCGGAAAACTGGGCTGTGGGCCATCCACGTTACATTCAGACGAAGAACCTGTTTCTGTTTTGCTGATCTCCTAAGACTTTCTGTGAAGCTAAATTTAAAGGTGGCAGCTAATTAATTTGGAAGAGTACATTTCAAGGCAGCCAAATGCTAAGGCTGTGACGTGGGTACTATTTACCACTCTCAGCCAGACTCACAATGACAGTCGGGGGCGAAAGCCCAACCTCAGGAAGCCAGAGGTGCACAGTCAGGCCCAAAGCAAGTGCCTGGACCTTGGGCCAGGGAGAGGATGCCCCCTGAAAACATCAGCGGTGCTGCGCTTCCTCCTCTTTCTCTTTTACTTTTTATTCATTTTAATGAGAAAAAAAGACAAAATACCAATGAAACAGTTTCAAAACAGGTTAGCAGGACAGTTACAAAGAGGACAAGCGCAGACATGAAATCTTGGCTAAACAGTATTAGTACAAACCTTTCTTCTCACTGAACTAAGAGAAAATAGCTGTATATCTAGCCTAACTATCTTGTATATATATATATTTTTTTCACTACAAAATGGTCCTTTATTTATATCCCCCTTTTTGTTTTGTTTTGTCAGAGAGGGGTGTTCCATTGCTGTTAGAGAAGCTGTATGTGGAGAAGTCTTTTTCAAAAGCAAGTATTTTACATTAGAATAGAGAAGACGCCTTCAGGGCATTACAAAATTCAGTCACACCGCACTCAGAGCAGGCGCAAGCGGTAGACGTAGTGAACTCCTTGTTAGAAGAAGAGGTCTACAAAAGCAGTCTTCCAGTCATTCTTTTGTACACAGCAGCAAAATATTTCCCTCAGCACACCCTCCAAATGGACTTCTCCCGCACCCCATGGGGCATGATTCTACCCAGGTCTACAGGTGGACACCAAGGTAACAGCAGTAGCTCAGTCCCAAAAGCACCACCTGGCCACCAGTAAGCATCATGGACACTGTCCATGTCCACAACACACTAGAACTTTGCGCAATAGCCTATCCCCAGACTGTTAGAAGTGCTGGTCATCTATTTGCCATTCCAGTATTTCTGTCATGTTTTATTCTTAGTAATTCTTTACTATCATGAAAATTTCTTCTTAGTTCAATTATCTTGAAATATTTAATTTTTAATTAATATTTCATTTTCTGAATACTGTTTAATCTTAATTTTTAAGATTTATACTGAATCTTTGACTTATAATCTGCTTAAAAGACATGGCATGATATTTTCTTCTAGTATTAGAAACTTTAAAAAGTATATTTCCATTT
>NDGN011344977.1:0-11101 GCA_002564285.1 Tympanoctomys barrerae | reverse complement strand
CTATGGGGTCACAGCCCTCAAAAAAAAAAAACTAGTGAGGCTCCTCAGACACAAGGATGTCACCACTGTCACCCCAGTGGGCTGCCTGGGAGCCAGGAAGTCCCCAAGGATGAAGGAGGCAGGATGCAGGAGGCAGACTCCGGCTCTCTCTGCAATCCCAACTGTCCAAAGCTGTGCAGCCTTCGAGGGCCGCCGAACCTCATGGAGCACACCAGGCTCACGAACGCGAATGCAAGGCCTCGCAGAGGCGCTGGAATCCTTACGTAAGAGCACAGTCGGGCGCGGTGGTGCGCATCTGTAATCCCAGCACTCAGGAGGCTGAGGCAGGTGGATCACCACGAATTCCAGGCCAGCCTGGGCTACACAGTGAGTGCCTGTCTCAAGCAACAAGCAACCAAAACAGTATAAGTAAGAGTCTCTTAGCAAAAGGACTTGGAAAGGTCAGCAGCCCCGCTGGCGTTAACAGACTCCACTGAAATTTGGTGCTTAATGAAAATAATGAAATCGCGGGAACTTCCAACAAAGACTCTCCCGAGCCTAGCCTCCTGTCAGCCGCACTGAATAGGATCTCGAGCCAATTCTGACAGTGGGAACTTTCTTTGCATTCAATTTGCTGAGGAGCGAGGCTCTTCCCTCACTTGTCAACCGGTGACACGCGAGTCCACCCTCCTCCGTGCTGGTCCCCACCGCCCACGCCATCCCGGTAGATACAGGGGAGGGAGGTTCATCCGGGCAGGAAGGGCCCCGCCCCCTTCTTTGATGTTCGACTGAATGCTGAGCCGGAGCCTAGTGAAGCTGCTCAGATGTAATTACTTTAATTCAGCCAGATGCTGGGAATTAGTCTCTTTTCCTTGCTGCAAGTATTCTAAGGAAAGACAGCTCAGCCCAAGATGCGCCAGAAAAGGCACTGACAGCCTCAGGAGGAGGGAAGGGCCAACCTCTGGTGCAGGAAGGGGTGCAGAGGGGAAGGGCCCCGAAGAGCTCCCAGCCAAAGCCTTGGACCAGCCCTGCCATGGGGGGCTAGCCATGGAGGGCCCGGGGCTGCGAGATTTCCAATCCGTCCTCACTTCTATTTATTTCCAATTCGTCTTTCGCAAACCAGTGGTGGCACCGGCTGCCTGGGAGCTTGGGGGAGGGGGGAATCTGTCCCAGGTACCTGTTAGGGCATCACGTGCTGCCACCCCTCTGACCTCCTTGAGTCATCACCTACACTGCCCAGCTCCAATCACAGGTTGGAATCCGAGGCTGTGGTGCTGGGACTCGTAGTAATCCACCTGTCTCAGCCTCCTCAGCACTGGGATTACAGGCGTGCACCACCACGCTCGGCTTCAGGGCCGGCCCATGTGATACCAGGGATCAAACCCGGGTTCTTGCATTTGCAAGGCAGGTGCTTAGACCGCTGAGCTATCTCCTCAGCCCTAAATTCTATTTTCTTAAGCCTATTTTTGCAGTACAGTCTATTGAATTCAGTCCCTTCACACTGAACTACATCTCCAGCATTTTTTGGTTCTGTGGGGTTTTTTATATTTTCAGACAGGATCCAGCTAAGTTACTAAGCTGCCCACACCAGAATCACACTTACAAGGATCCTCCTGCCTCAGCCTCCCAGAGCGTGGGGAGGACCACAGGTGTACACCAGCACCACCAGCTTTGTCTCTGAACCCCTTCTGCTCCGACAGGAAGCCCCTCAAGGCAGAATTCACAGCTTCACAGCCTCATAGTGAAAGACCTCAGGTCTCAAGAGCCAGACTGCCTGGGCCCAGCCCTCTTCTGCCCAGTGGCTGTGTGGTCTCCTAATCTCCCTGCGTTACTTTGGTGTCTCCCTGTGCAAGCTGAGGCGCACAGCCCATTACTGTAAACCACTCAGCACCCACGTGGCTCAGAGCCACTGCTCAGCTAATGGGTACTAACACCAGAGTTTCCCAGAGGTCGCCGGCGGTGAAGACAGCCGCCGGGCAGCACAAGCAGACGCAGACGTGCAGCTGCCTTCCAGCAGGCCAGATGCAAAAGAGGTCCACAGCTATGTAAAACGAGACCCTGTTTGTATTACAGAACCTCTGCTCTAGAAAATATATTTATTTTATGCTAACCTATAATATGTCCAACCGCTGTTACTTTAAGTAAACAGATAACTTCTAGTCTTTTCTGTTGACGTGGTGAATGCCAGCAGGGGCCGAAGGGCTGGGGAGACCCCAGGTCTTGTTTCTCCTCCTCATCCTCCCTGCTCCAGGGCGTCCTAGGCTGGGCCTCAGCTGGGCACCTGCCCCTGTGCCTCTTCCCATCCACCACTCTGTTCTGGGTCCCCACGCCCCCATCTGCCCCCTACCCACCCGTGGTTCTCAACTGACCCGAGGGCCTCTCAAGCCTGGGTGGTTTGGGGGAAAGTGCTCTGATTTTAGAATTAGGCTGACCTGGATCGGAACCATGACTCTGCTTCTTACTGTCCTGGAAGAGGTGACCTGACCCCTCTAAGGGTCAGTACGGATGGCCCAGGCTTGCCATTGGGAAAGATGTCTGACCTGTATCCTGGCACAGATAATTAGTGTCATTACGGTTGCTCACTAGGTACTTAGCCATTGAGTCCCCAGAGCCCCTTCCCGTGTGCTCAGACACCTCCGAGCTGTCCCCACCAGCTGCCTTGATACATTCTCACAGAACAAGGAAAAGCAGGGTCTGCTGGGGTCTGCAGACTCCAGCTTGCCAGTGTGAGAACACACCCAGACACACGTGCACACGCACACATGCATGCACACACACACACTCACAGGCTCTCTCTCCCTGTACTCTACTCCATCCAGAGATGCGAGTGAAAGATGACAACCAAACGCCAAGCACCGAGGACGGAAAGGCTCTCGCCACTGGGGCTGGTGCCAAGGCGGTCTGGGCTCAAGGGCACTCAAGGACAGCTGGGCACCCCACACGGGAACTTCCACTGACCCAGCCACACTGCGGACCCCATCTGCCCTCTGGTGGCTGCAGAGACCTGGGGCATCCTGGGTCACAGGGAGGCCGCCCTCGTCCCGCCCTAAAGTCCTCCCTGGGGCCCCTGCCACTCACCCGACAGTTGCTGAGCTCCTCAGCCGATAGGATGATAGTGCCGCATTTCTTCCCTGGGACACCACTGAGGGACAAGAGCGGAGCATGGAAAGGTAGTCAAAGTCAGAGACTCCTAGGGCTCCAGGAGGCGGCCTCCCTCCCGACCGGCTGCTCTGCCCACACCCCAGCAGTGCCCGCGCCTTCTGAGGGCGGCCTTCTCAGGCCGCAGGGCCTGCGCAGGAGCCCACCGGGGAGGCGGTGCCTGCGGCCAAATCCTAGAACCACAGGAGCACCCAGACTCACCCGGACGCTTCTGGACCAGTGGTTCTCAAACCTTCCATCCAAAGACCACTTCTGTGGGCAAAAGACCTTGTGGGCCGGCCACCCCGCCCCGCCCGGCCCAGAGTGCCCAGACATTCCAGCCCTGGCTGCTGTGACATTACAGGAGGAAGAGGAGCACCTCCCTGGGGCCCTGGGGCCAGGACTCCTGGAGGGGACCGAGCCCAGCCAGCACTCCTCGGTGGGTGGGGCCCCATCACCTCGTCCCCCACACTGATCATCAGATCTCCCCACTCTGACCTTTGGGACCAACCCAGGGTGCGGGGGTGGTGGGTGTGCGACAGGGCTCACCAGGAGGGAGGTCAGGCAGGGGCTGGCCAGGGCAGTGGGGCTTACTACCACACGCAGCCACGGGAGTGGGATGGCCACGTCCCCGGCACGAGCACACACGCACGGTGCCACATCCAGGGGACCCAGCCGATCCGTGTAACACAGAGGACCACTGATGGGGAGGCTCCCGACGGGGCTAAGTGCAGGTAGGCCTGAGCCTCCCTGCCCAGGGCAGGTGGCAGCGGTGCCCATGACCCCCAGGACACGGCCTCCGAGCCAGGGCTCCACAACCCTCCAGTCCTGGCCCCTGCTCCAGGGAAGCAAAGCCGGCCTGGGGGCCAGGCAGAGGGACTCCTCGACAGCGGCCTCCTCCACCCCAAGACTCTCCATCTGTTCCTCGCCACCACCGCGTCCTTCTTCTATTTCTGCTCTTTCTCTCCCTCCTCTCCAGCCCAGCCTGCTCCCACTGCTCGGCCCTCCTTCCTCAGCCTCCCTCTCTCCCTGGCTGCGCTCCGGTCCCCGCCTGGGCTCTCTGCACGGGGCTCCAAAGAGTAGGGGGCACACAAACAACCACCCAGAGCACCCTGTCAGGTGCGGGCAAGGTAGCCCAAGCCTGCCTGGTGGCAGGAGGAGGCTGAACTAGCCTGGGCTCGCAGAAGGCAGGGAGGGGGCCCCACTTGCCAAAGGCCCATGGCTCCTCGGGCCCTAGTGCTCTAGGCTTGACCCCAGTGTTCTTGCTGCCCGTGGACCAGGGCTGAGCTCACTGGGTTGGATCAGGACTTGGACCCAGACTCAGCCACCCTTTGTGGAGCTTGCTGTGTGTGGGAAGACGCCAGGGCCGGAGACGGCTGCCACCTACCCATTGGACACGGCTGGCATGGGTTTGCCCGTCCTGGCGTTCAGGCTGAATGCTCCTATGCTGTGGAAAGAGAAGGACAGTGCAGGCCATGAGCACAGGCTGGGGCCGGAGAGGCCAGAGCACCTGGCCTGAGCATCCTCAGAAAAAGATGGGAAGCTACAGGCGGGCAGGAGGGGGTCTTCCAGGTCTTCTGAGGCCCCAGGCATGTTACATGATGCCAGAGGTTCTCAGAAACATGAACATCCCCTAGAAATATATGTTGTCAGCCCCACCATTCCTATCTGTTCAGAAGCCTTGTAGCCGGCTTCAGGGACAGAACTGCCAGTCCACCTCTGTGAACCCCTATGCCAGGCTGTGGGAAGGTAAGACTGCCGAATGACTGAGATCTCCTGAGAGTGAGCTGCGCCCCACAACTGGCAGATCCATGTTGCAGTCCCAGCCTCGATACCCCAAAATGTGACTGTGATGACAGTCATGGGGGGGGGAGAGGATACAGAGATGAAGACATCAGCACACAGAAGACGCCAGGTAAAGTCCCAGGGAGCAAGCCAAGTGCGGTGGTATACACCTGCAATCCCAGCTCTCAGGAGGCTGAGGCAGGAAGGTCACTGTGAGTGAGACCAGCCTGGGCTACAGGGTGAGACTCTACCTCATGGAGAAAAGAAAGCAAGGGCCAACCAAATAGCTCAGCGGATTAAAGCACCTGCTTAGGCAGACGCAGCAGCCGGGGTTCAATCCCCAGCGTGCCATGCCAGCCCCGTCCCCAGGGCATGCTGAGAAGTGATTGAGACTGGGCATGGTGGCGTGCGCCTGTAATCCCAGCTCTTGGGAGGCTGAACACAGGAGAATCACTATGAGTCAGATCTACATAGTAGAAACTCTGTAGACCATGTACTAAATAAAATTTAAAAGAAAAGAAAGCAAAAGACCACAGGGGGGGAAAGAAGAATACAGCCGCCCACGGCCATGGAGAGGCCTCCGAGGACAACCCATCCACACCTTGACCTTGAGCTTCTAGCCGCTGGAGCTATGAGAAAACAAAAATGTCTAGTCTTTGAGTCATTCAACCCACGGGCTTTGCTACAATATCACTAACAAAAGAATACAATGGTCCCTCTGTACCCACAGAGGGCAGTTCCAGGACACCTGCAGATGGTCAATCCCTGACTGCTCGCGTTCCTATATAAAACGATGTTTGTAGACAGCTGCCAATTGTATATATTTTAATCATCTTTAGATTACTCGTAACACTTTGTAGGCTGTAACAGCTATGCAATAGTTGTATTGTATAGGGAACAATGACAAAAAAAAATGCCTGTACCTATTCAGTGCAGACACAATTGTTCGAGATATTTTCACCCGAGGTTGGCTGAATGTGTGCATTCGGTATCCTGATTTTACAGGTTTCATAAACAAAACCCTAACCCTCGTGTCTGGCCCAGAACAGATGCCCAGTAAACAGGAGCTGCTAATGTGGGTTAGTCACGAATGCAGCTAAACTTAGACACAGGGAACCTCGAGTGGGGTACGAGGTCCGCCGCTGCCGCCTCCTCCACTGGGGTCTCCTTCAGTCTCAGCCTCAGGTCATGGTGTCTCGTAGGGCCCAGTGCACCAGCTAGCTCCCTGGGGACATCTGCCCTATGCCCCACTCCCCACTTCAGCATAAGGGGCCGGGCGGCAGCAGCAAACACGGACCTGAGAGATTTGTGGGCGCTGGACCCAACAGGTCTGCAAGTTGGACCCACAGAGACAGCCCCGTTCCTGGCCAGGCAGACAGGTGGGTATCTCTACTGGGCCAAGGGGAAGAAGGGGTGGAGGGACTGCAGGAAAGATCAGAAGCCATGGATGGGCCACAGTGGTGGCTGTGGTACTGAGGATAAACCCAAAAGTTTAAAAAAGATCAGGAATGTTTGTGAGCAAGGGGCTAGCAGGTATGAATTTTATAGCCTTTTTTGAAGAGGTTCCCCAAAGTCTTTAAGCTTCAGATGTCTCCAAACCCGAGTTTCACCACCCTTAATAAGTGACAGCTGTTGGTGGTTTCCTGGGAAACGGAGATGGGACTTCTCAGGGGCACACAGTCCTTCCTGAGGGCTCACACAGGGCCCAGGAGAGACTCCCAACACAGCCAGGCGCACACTTGCACACCCGCACACACAGACTACAACCAGCAACCGCACTGAAGGTCAGCGTCCAGGGCAAGTGCAGCAAAAGCAGGCAGGAGCCGATGCCGACCCCAGCCTGAACCTCTTTCCTGCCCTGCCCTGTGGCCTCGACACCTGTCCCACCTGTAGGATGCTCTTGCTCAGAGACAGGGATGGAGAGGTCACCTCAAGCCCCTGCTTGGCCCTGCCAGGCCTGTGAAGCCACACTCGGACTTCACTGTGGGAGGCCTTGCAATGCCTTATCCCAGAGCCTGCTCCGAGCAGCAACTCTGCCCCCAAAGCACCTCAAATCCCACGCAGACTGTTAAGAGTCAGGGTGGGCTGGGAGGGCCTGGCCACACCCAGCTTGGGCCACCACAGACCATGAATAATCTGAGATAACGCTGCATCAGTCCTCCAGGCTCCAACCTAGGCTCTCCCACCTCCTGGTCCTGTGGCCTTGGGCAGGTCGCTTCTTTGGGCTTTAGCTTCTTCCTCCGTACAGCAGCGGAGGCAGGGAATGGGCCAGGAGTTTGGAGTTCTGCTAACCCTCCCAGGTCAGTGGGTTCGTGGTGCCTTGAGTCATGCAGCCTCCTAGCTCCCAACCACCCTGCGAACAGCCACATGATTAGCAGCTGCCTCCCCACTCCAGCCCTTGGCTAGCAGGCAGGAAGTTGGCACCCCGTGCACTTACGTGAGGGGCTTCTCCAGGCGGCTCCCAGAGGACCCTACAATCTCTCCAAGGGTGCAGAAGGCCTGGCCCAGAAAATCCTGCAAACCCAGGGCACAGTTAAGGCCACTGTCACCTCCTCTGCCCATGTCGCCCCCCCCCCNTGTAGGATCTGGAGTGAAAAACCAGCACTGGGCACATGCAAAACCCAAGGCTGAGCCAGAAAATGGCATTTCAGGAGCATTATGGACACACCAGGGCAGGGGCAGGCACGGGAGGACTCACATGTTTGGATAAGTCAGGGCTCTTGGAGTCAACGTCATACCTGCAGGAAACACAAACTCGTGGGAACACTAACCTGTGGCGAAAGCTGGTGGGATGCCCTACCCGGGTCCTCGAAGACTGGCAGGTCCCTTAGCTGAGAGGCACAGAAGGAGCCTCCAGGGTGCAGAGCCAGATAATTGGGTCTTATGGCCTAAGACACAGGCCACATGTGCTCCTCACACCTCAAGGTCAACTAAGGCAGCCAGAGACTGCTCTGCCAGCTGGGCTCAGCCACTCACCCTCACTCCTGCTCTCCTGTCCCACCCAAGACTCCACTCCCACAGCTCATGACCTTGCCCTTGGCCTCCCCTTCCCAGTTCACCTTGCCCAGGCTGCCCACCTGCCCTGGGGCCTGGGCACTCGCCACAGAGGCCTGGCACGCTCACCTCAACCACAGGCAGGCTGACCGAGGCACTATTCCTCCCTCACCTATTGGGGCCTGCTCACCTGCTGAGGCCTGATCACCTGCTGGGGCCTGCTCACCTGCTGCGTCCTGTTCACCTGCTGGGACCTGCTCACCTGCTGGACCCTCTCACCTGCTGGGGCCTGCTCACCCATGGGGCCTGCTCACATACTGGGGCCTGTTCACCTGTTGGGCCCTGCTCACCTGCTAGGGCCTGTTCACCTGGGCCTGCTTACCTGCTGGGACCACACCTACTGGGGCCTGCTCACCTGCTGGGGCCTACTCACCGGCCAGGGCCTGCTCACCTGCCGGGGCCTGCTCATCTGTGGGGCCCGTGCACCTGCTGGGGCCTGCTCACCTGTGGGGCCTGCTCACCTGCCGGGGCCTGCTCACCTGTGGGGCCTGCTCACCTGCTGGGGCCTGCTCACCTGTGGGGTCTGCTCACCTGCTGGGGCCTGCTTACTTGTGGGGCCTGCTCACCTGTGAGGCCTGCTCACCTGCTGGGGCCTGCTCACCTGTGGGGCCTGCTCATCTGCTGGGGCCTGCTCACCTGCTGTGCCCCCATCCCTCCTCCAGCAGTTCCACCCCTCTTGGCCCTCACTGTGCCCGACAGCCATTCTAGGTCCCCCAAAGGCTCCGCATTCGGAGCACCTTCCCTCTGGAGATGTCACCAGATGCCTGCTCTGTGGAGCTGCAATTGCAGACTCCGTTGTCCCCGTCCCAGCTGGCATTCCTGTGCTTCCCAGACCACAAAGCCCTTCCTTCCTGCTCTGCCCACCCCTCTCTACCTTTCTCCCTCCAAGACCCCCCAAAACAACAGCATCCCCTGCCTGCTCCACAGACCCCAGTCCCCCCAGACCCAGCTTAATGCAGGAGGGGCCTGGCCCTCTTCTTCATGGGTGCATGGCCCCTGGGGGGTGGAAGGGCCCCCCAGATCATCCTGTGTCCAAGAGGCTAGCGGGTGCCCTTCCAGGCCAGTGGATAAAAAGGTGCACAGGGACAGAGCCCAGGGCTGCCCCCAGATAGCTTCTCAGTGGCCAGACCCAGAGGCCGGCAGCTGGCCAGCCTTTCTGACCCCCCTTTTACCAGACACAAAAGGGGAGTGATGCCTGTTTCCTCCCCCCTACTCCCTTTCCACGAGGGACTTCGGCTAGCTGTCACCTTCATCCCACCTACTTCCACCTGCACAAGCAAAGCCCTGTGGCTCCCCATGAGTCCTGGCTCCCCCAGCTTCCCCTGCTGCTTCACTGCAGCGCCCCTCCCACTTACAGGTCGAAGCGAAGATTCTGCTTCTCTTCGAAGAAGTAATCCACGATGAACTTGCGCACGAAGTCCGGGTTCAGCGTGTTGTCGATGACCTCGGTGCGCCCGAACTGCAAGAGAAAGTGATCACAGGCCTGCTCCCTGTCCCTCTGACCCAGCTGGAAGCTCTGCCACCTCCATGCCTGCCTCCTCTTCCTCCACCCAGGCTCCACCCCTGACCCCACAAGCCCCTCCCCACCTTCTCCCAGCTTCCTCTAACAATGATGATGCCCCTGGCCTCCAACGCCATTTCTGAAGCCACTTCTGGGGGAGCTGGGAAGCCAACCCTGACCTGCTGACCTCCCTCGAGGTGACCAAGGCCCCAGCAGCACCTTCACAGCAGCCTGGGGCCTGAGCCAGAGGCCTAGTGAGGCCGCACCAGATCCTGACCCTGCTGCTGCAGCCGCAGTTCTGGACCGTCTATGCCTCAGCCGGGATGACCAATGCTGACACCAGCTGAGCAGGTACTCGCATCTGGAGTCACGGGCTCAACGCACACTCAATACTAAATCCCAAGACGTTCCCCAAAGGATTCTAGGAAGTCACGCTCCACCTCTGGGGCCCTCTGGGATTTCAGGCATGCACCACGATGCCAGGCATCAACCCAATTCTCCTACAACTGTTTCTAAACCAGACGGTGTGCTTGGTACTGAGCTACACATATACACAGAGCAAGGTCGCATCCCCTGAAGAGTCCTCTTCTCGGGGGGACAGCTCAGAAACAGGCAGACACAGGTGAGATTGGGCGCGTTCAGGGTGGTACAAGTAGACACAGATGGCTAACGGTGCCCATGGAGTGCACACAGAGGTACCAGGCAGGGTCCCTGCCCTGGACTGCAGGCGAGAATGCATCCTCCAGGAATTGTAAAGGTGAAGAAATGACCGAGCCAGCGGTGGACACTGAGCATCCTGTTTTGGATCTGAAATGTGCCCTTGAGAGCTTATGTCCTAAGGCAATGCTGTAGGAGGTGCAGGTAGGACCCCATGGGCTCTGCCTTCATTGATAATCTCAGAACCAGATGGCATTATTTGGAGGGCACGGAAACAGGTAGGCCTAGGTGAAGGGCATGGGGAAGGGGATCTGACCTCGGGCACGTGTCTTGGCCCCAACCTGCTCCGCTGCTCCTTCCCCTTTCTGTCTGCTTACCGGGCCACTCACTGTAAGGCCAGCAGCTCCCCTGCACCACCCCCTGCTGCCTGCCCGAGGCCTGCGGAGCCAGCAGCCATGGACCAGGTCCTCCAGAACCATGAGCCAGAACAAAGCTTCCCGGCGCCAAGCCAGCCTCCCGGGCATGTCGTCCCACCAAGATGAAGTTAGCAACACGCCGCGTGTCCTCCCTAAGGCGCTGGTGCAGCCACCTGGCTCCACAGTGGCCTGTTGCTATCTTCCAGCTCCTCCTTAACTCTGGCAAGTGTGCAGCAATTCTCGCTCACAGAGATGCAAGTATGTTCTGTACCATGGAATGCAACACAATATTACGCCATCGACATCAACAAATCTAGGGATAACTTTATTTCTGAATTCACAACTGCCTGTAAGTGTGCATTGTTGAAGTTATTTCCACTGGAAGGCTGGCGAGACAGCTCAGCAGACTAAGCACCTGCTTTTAGGCAAGCACAGGGACCAGGGTTCAATCCCTGGCACCACATACCACAACAGCCTTGCCCTGGGAGCAAGGAGCAACACACCAAGACAGGCGTGGTGGTGCACACCTGTAATCCCAGCACCAGGGAGGCTGAAAACAGGAGGATCACTA
>NDGN011344959.1:0-10278 GCA_002564285.1 Tympanoctomys barrerae | reverse complement strand
TGTGAATGCACACATTTTGGAATGGACAAAATTTAATATTGAGATCACAGGTTGTCTTCACTTGTTTATGTTGGTTTTAAACATTAACAAGGATATATTTCCATGATACTGTCCACCCATGCATCCTTGTGCATGATCCAATAGTTCAGAAACATCTGGATTCTGGCCGTACTATAATATGGATGTTGTTTATAATTATACAGTAAGCACTAGGAGTTGCTGAGCTCCAGGAAACAGAGATATCAGTCAATAAGACTACTTAAGAACCTTAACTTCTGAGGTTTTTTTACACATAGCTATTTTGGCAAACATTTTACTTCTTTCCTGGCAAAATTGCAGAGCCTCATGTTTATGCTGAAGCAGCAGCCATTCCCACTTTGCAGAATACCAGCCACCTGAAAATCACCCCTGAAGAAACAGCCCCAGTACACTCTCACGGCTCTTTTTCATCTCATTTATAAAAGCTGCAATTATGCACTCGGAGGAATGCACTGTATGTGGGCTTCTCTGGCAGTCTTCTAGAGATGAAGGCCGTTCTCCCTTCTGTTTGACCTTGAAGTGTGCTTGCTTACAGTCACGTTGTGATTGATACTAGCTAGAGACAAGCAAGCAGCTCAAACTTGAAAAATAAAATCAGTACAGCAGCTCTTACTTTTTCCTTTAAGGAAAAATTTCTCTTCATGTTTTGTAAGTTTCATAGTTGCTCTTAACGGATCCTGGAACTATCCCTTCTCCCACTACTGTGGCCATATAATTCCTGCTTCAGGAGGGCACAGCACTAACCAGCTATCATCAAGGAGCAATAGTTGGGGAGGTTGTAGTAATGGGATATCTAGTATGATACAGAAAGACAGGAGGTAGCTATAAGAACATGAGATGCTGTCATTTGGAACGTGGGAAAATGTAGTCTTATTAAAAGGACAAGTTTTGGGGTAAATGTGAAGGAAAGACTGGCAGGACTCAGATGCAAGAGAAGATTGTCTCATTAGCAGTTATGAAAGTGAGAGAATGGGACTTGAGGCAAATGTTCCACATGAATGGTATGTATGTATGTATGTATGTATGTATGTATGTATGTATGTATTTGTGTATGTATGTGTGTATATAGTTCAGGCTGGCCTGGACCCACTATGTAGCCCAGGCCAGCCTCAAACTCATGGGAATTCGCTTTTTTCAGACTCCCAAGTACTAGGAATACTGGTGTGTGCCACCATAACCAGCAGAATTTTAAACTCATGTAAAAGGATAAGAACAGTAGAAGAAAGACAAAGGCTGCAAGGGAAAATAAGAAATAAGGAGAGATGGATGAAGTTAGTTAGATAACTACGGCATCCAGGATATGGTGTTTTACTTAGATGTATTCTAGACAGGTAGAATTTTGTTGAATCATGAGAAATGCCTTAGAAATAGCAAGGAGAGAATGGGAAACAGAAATCTATCCTCTACAACCCCTCATAGGTAATAAAGAGTTCCTTCTTTTCAGGAGACAGTGAAGAAAGCTAGGTTATCAGGGAAATCAGTTTTTTTTTCTTTAAAAAAATAACTTCATAAATAAAAACTGCAGGAAATAGCAAAAGTAAATATTAAAGACTAAAGTAAATATTAAACTTCAGTTTGGCCATTTTGATAATAACCGACTGTATGTTCCAAAAGACACACTGAATTTTTTTCCTTGAAGAATAATGAATTGAAAACTGATGAGAGAATAGGTCGTATTAACATATACAAGCAGTTATGATGATGCATTCTGGGTATTTCAAGATCCTGCAGTATGTGGACTTCTGGTGGTTTTACTCTAAAATGGGAACTAAGCCAGGATGGGAATTAAGCCAGTGTTTTTGTGAAGAAGAATTAAAGTACAGGAGGTGTTGGTAGGTGCTGCTTGGATTGGTGGAGAATGTTATACACACTGCTTATGGATTTTTAAAGGACCACAGGGTCATTAGAGCCAAAGAGAATCATTTGGAACCTTCTGAAATTCAGAATGGTGAAAGCTATCAAAAACAGGTGAGTATGGAAACCAGTGGAGATGAAGATGCTGGGGAGAACAGAGGAAGGAATTGGGGGGCCCTCACCTGAGCCACTGTCTGGAGTGCACTTTGCGGCAGGAAGACTTCTTAAAAGAGAGCTGGGGAGCAGAAGTCTGCTCAACAGAACACCAGAATCAATTGCTTTAAGCAAAGGATACTTGGAATTTCAACAGTCCACTGCTCACAGGGTAAAATATTAATCTCCCAGTAGTGACACAACACTTTATGCACAACATAAGGACAATGAGTGCTGCTGGAGTCTTTGTGATCACAGGCTGATGATCTATAGCAGGGCAGTCATAAAGATAAATAGGTGCATGAGTTTTAAGTGGATCTGGTTTAATGTTCTATTTACACTTCCAATTTGCACTTGAAGAGACCACAGACTCACATAAGGAATATATATTATTTGCAATTAAGTATGATAACCAAGCCCCTTTATGATCCCATGTGGAACAATATGTTGTCTAGCGATAGCATTACACTCTTGGCACTTTTCAGGGAGCATGGTTTATGACAATCTTTTCATAGTCTCTCAGATAATCATAAAGATTATATGATCATTAGCAAGAAGTTAAAACAAATTTCATATATATTTTCAAGATTTAAGGAAATAATCATTTTTGAGGTTGGGTCTTGTTCTGCAGGTCAGGCTGACCTTGAACTTATTATGAATTTCTTTTTTGTTGTTTTCTTTTGAGATACTGAGGCTCAAACTTGGGATCTTGTGCTTGCCAGGCAGACACATATACCTCTAAGATGTTTCTCTAGTCCATTGAACTTAGTATGTAGCTGAGGCTGGCTTTGAACTCACAGTCATCCTCCTGAATGCTGGGATGACAGGCACGAACCCCTCCACCTAAATATTTCTACCTTAAATTCTATTTTAGCAATTCCCCTGGAAAAAATCTAACATTTTAAGAGATAAATGATTTTATAGTCTTCTTTAAAATGTATTCTTTCCTTACACACATTAAAAATAACATAATATAAACTTTCCTTGATTACATAGACTGGGTCTGGATAGGATCATGGCCAACAACTATGTGACCAAGATCGAAATACTTAACTTCTCCAAGTTTTGCTTTCTTCCTCTGCAGAATGTATCAATGCCTGCTCCATGGGCACATCATATGTAAGGAAAATAATGCTCAGAGAAATTTGAGCATCAGTATAACACTCAGTACACTCAGTAGAGCAGCACATTAAATGCTATCAAAACTTTTAGTGACTTGAACCAAATAATGCCTTTGGAGCATATGCCTCAGAACATCGGGAACCTAGCTTACTGATATTTATAGCCCTATATATTTCAATATTGTTCCTTTTTTCTGCAGTGTGGACCTTCCCAGAGCTGCGCTTATTCTCTTCAGTCCCTGGATTCTCTGCTGCTCATATTCTCTGGTAAAAGAAACTTGGCATCTGGACTTACCATAACTGTATAAAGCAGTATAAAATAGAATTTGAATGAGAGCCAGAGGGAGTCTTTTATGAGCAAGGTCATGGATTTCTCAGTATGAAATTGGTGACATCCACATTGGTTATCAGGGAGGCTTTTGTAAATTTAGTTTTACTCAGCTTCACTTTCAAATATATGCTGTGTGAGGCCCAGATCACTGTCACTTGACACTCATTCAATGGCCAGAGGTCTTTGGCGATGACATTACGGCCCCCCAATTCAACTCACAGGAAATGTATGCCTGATGGCTACACAAAGACTTGTGGGGGTGACTTTGTTTGTTGTAGACAAATTAGCACAAATAAACTATACTCACCATCAGGTTAGTACATAAATACACTGTAGAATTACTTCACAGTGGAACTCTATCTGCCAATAAATAAATAATCAATCAACCAACAACTGAGATAATTATTCACATATACAATGTGGGGCTAGAACTCAAAAGCTTTATGCTAAATGAAATAAACTAGAACTCTTCTCCAAAGAAAAAGCATGAAGCTATTTATTTAAAATTCCAGAAAACATAAATTAATATATTTTAAGATGTAGAAAGTAGCAGGTGTGACATGGAAACATGAGAGGTCTGTGTGAGGTTACAACATACTTGATGCTTCAATTATGATATGGTTTGGTGTGTGTACATATGTATTCCCAAATCATCAAATAATATAACTGAAATACATATAATATATCATATGTGAATTTTAGTTCAATAGTGTTATATAAAAGGTATTTTTGTTATATAACCCTGGATCACATTTTGTCCTAGTTACTTTTCTCATTGCTGAGACAAAATACTGGACAGCCAAGGTAAAGGAGGAAAGGTTTATTTAGCTCACAGTTTGTAGAAGCTTCAGTCATAATTAGATGGCTCCAAGGCAGGGTGGCACAGTATAGAGGGGCAACCTTTCATGGTAACAGAAGATACCAAAGGCAACAAGAGAGGTAAGTAGACCAATTCCCTTTCCAAGCTTGATATCACATGCTGGCTACCTGCCTTAGAGCAGACGTAGCACTCACATCCTTAATCTTAGTCTTAGACCATGAATGAATCACAAAGGCTAGGTTCAGCCATTTTTGAAAAGTTCATCCCCCATGATTTCATGAGGTTTTAGGTGGATACCCAGATCAAATCATAACAGCTACTTCTAGACTAGATGGACTCTTCTCCTTTATTTCTATGTCACATTAGAAAACTCCAGTTTGTTCTCCATAAAGTGCATCAACTGTGTTTTCTAATTGGCAGCAAACAGATTTGCTTATTGTGCTTCTTCCCCTCTAGACAGTCAACTCTAAGTGGACCTTTAAGTACATTCTATTTCCATTTTCTTCCTTACACAGCACATTGAATGAATGGAGGACACTTTGCATTAGTAAATATCTGGGGATTAATAGTGTTTCTCATGAAGTCAGATCCTCTGAAAACACAATTGAGGTGAGGAACATTGTTTGCTCACTATGAATATACAAATGAGATAGGTTAAGGAACAGGAATAGACTACAGCAATGAGATAGACTACAGCAATGCTTCAACTTTGAAAAATTTTCAAAAATATAGTAAAAGCTTGCATGGTAGAGGCAGGGGATGTAACCCAGTAGTGAAGTATTTGTCTAGCATACATGAGGTCTGAGTTCTATCATTAGTACCAAGGGATAAAAAATACTCTATGTGGAGAAACAATGCAACTTACAAATATGGCAGATGCGGTGTCTATGGGACACAAAAGACCAAGACTTATACTTCTGTATCAGCATTGGAAAAGCAAGTGCAGAGAAAGTTTTATGCACATGTTAGATGTAGCCTTTAGGGCACGCCCTTCCTGGAACAAAGCCAACTAAGTCATCATGCTGGATTTCTATTGCCACTGAACTACATTGGAGCTCCTTGCCTTCAGCAAGCTCGCAGGTTAGAAAGCTTAAATGAGGATGAAAAGATTTAAGTCCAGGGAAAAATTCCTTCAGCAGAGAACTTACATGTACATAGCTCAGTGAAATAAAAGCAAGTGAATCTTTATGGAAAATATTAGTGTAACATGTAGTTGCTATGTCATAAAGTAACACCAGAGGCCAAAGATAATCTTAAAAATGTGTTCATAGTGTCCCTTAAGCAAGTGAAAGATCCTACTATGAAAAATAAAATTTCAATGGGCAAGACTTTACTCTATGTATGCATATATGTATGTATATATGTATGTATGTATGTATGTCTCAGTCTATCTATCTATCTATCTATCTATCTATCTATCTATCTATCTATCATCTGTTTGTCTATCTGGAAGGTTGTAGCTATTCAACTATTTTTAGGTACATGGTTTAGAGTTAATGTCAATAGAATTACTATACAGCATGATTACATGTACCAATATTTTAAGTAAATTTATACTTATTTACACTATGCACTGCTACCAGGGGAATACATCCTGAAATTTGAGACGTACTCCATATGCCTTATAGGACTAGACTCTCCCTTCAAATCTTATTCTCTCGTCTGTCTATTACTTGAAAAAGAGTTAGTAAGAGTCAACCCATATGGAAAACATCCTACGCTAAAACACTTCACTAAGACCAGTGAACATCTTCAAACTGCTCCGAGAGGAGGGGATTCAGGAGAGCAGGGATGGGCAGGTAAATGTTCACAGAAAAGATCTGATGTGCAGCTACTCTTAAATGAATTGATTGTAGAGAGAGGGAGGGCATTCATATAGGAGACAGCAGAAAGATCATAAGATGCCAACAAAGCTCTAAGATTTCCTCCTTGAACAAATAACACAAAAACATTTCTAAAAACGATGATAGCTGAGTTTGCCCGGAGTCTTACTAGGAGAGGAGAGTATCACGGCTTCTTTTTAAGGAGATAGTCCTCTAGGCTTAATGAAAAACCATTTTAAAGCAGGAGATGGCAAACAAGTAGCACCTTTCTCACTAACATTGATGATAGACAAAGGGCTTTTTGGATGTTGCTCAAGATTGGGCTAAGAATCGTGTCTAATGTATTCTAATACCTAAGAATTTGTCCATAAGGTAAAATTTATTTTCCCTCCCTATATTAAAGGCTAATATTTCTTTTCAAATTGCCTTGAAATATATGGTCTATGGCATAGACTAGTTTTTAATTTATTTCTGAGTTTATTCTTTATGCCTTAACAAACATTTGTACTGAGAGATTTTCTTATAGGCTACTGAATTCCCAAGTGGAATTTGTCTCTAATAATGATTTTAAAACCAGGGAAGGATTTGTATCTTCATAGATATTGGTGTTTTTCTTTTTTTTGTAGCTACAAATGTCTATCCCCTACTATATTTTTCAAAATATCGGACAAATCTAGTATGATTTTGCTCCATAATTTCACCGACCAAATCCTTTGGGGAAAGAATGTAATTATAGATATAGATATAGATATATTCTTTTTTTGTGTTTAATACAGGGTCTACAGGGCCTCACTACACTGATCAGACTTGTAGTGATTCCTCTGTTTTCAGCCTCCCAAGAGCTGGGATTATAGACAAGCGCTACCACACCCATTCTCAATTGCTGTATCTGTGCTACGGGAGCGGTACTATAAGGCACTCAGGAATCCAATCCCACTCCCTGTATGTGCCTAAACAGGCACTTTAATCTGCTGAGCTATCTGACTGGGCCTATATTTTTGTTGTGAAATGTTGCTTTATTTTACTTTGTTTAATATTAACTATAACAAGCAAAGAAGCCATGATTTATGTAAAATAAACAACTTGCTTACTGCCATATGCTCAAAATGAATTTCACATATTATTTCTAGTGTGGATAACTGGAAAAAGTTGCCATGGGCTAGGGAGACAGCTCAGCAGTCTAATTGCCTGCCTAACAAGTTCAAGGACCTGAATTTGATCCCTGGTATCACATGAGTCCCAGCCCTGCATCTTTCGGGCCATAGAAACTGCCACTGTAGTGGTGCATGCCTGTAATCCCAGCTCTGGGGAGGCTCAGACAGGAGAATCACTAGAATCTGAGTTGTGTAGCAAGAATTCATACAAAATAAATAAATAAATGGATAATTAAGTAAATAAATAAATAAATAAAGGGACAAAAATTACAACAAAAAAAGAGAAAAAAGATGTCAAAAAAAGTAAAAGGGATACACTCTTGGACAATAGGTAGGGGGTAAGAGGTAGCAGCAGAGTGTGTAAAGGTCGACTGTTGGGGTAACAGAGATGACCAAAATATAGCACACTTGTTGAAACCCTCTCAAAAATGTGAGGGGGTGGGGAAGAGAGGTGATGAGAAGGTGGAACTGATTACAGTGTGCTTTGTGCATGCACCACGCTGCCACAGGTGAAGCTCATTAATCTGCACAACCAATTTAAAAAGGGTACCAAAAATAAGTGGCAGAACTATGCAAACATAGAATTGTTGACATCTGAACAGAAAGAATTTTACCATGAATTCAGCATTTGTAAGCCCTATTTGTTGTTCTGTGCACACTTTCACATATGTCATAGTAGAGTCAGTACTTCAGCTTGGGAAGGCAGTGTTAATAGCCTCTGTATATTAATGAGGAGAAGGAGAATCAACCAAGCGAAAGGCAATGAACATGGACATAAATTTGAGTCACCTACCCCATGCTGGTATTTTGTTTTTTACATTATATTGCCTTGTATTTTTAATCATATATATATATATATATATATATATATATATATTTCCATTTATGCATTTGAGATGCAACTTGGACTAGTAGTGATCCTCCTGTTTTCAGCCACTCCAGAGCTAGGATTATAGGCATGCTCCACCATGTCCTGACTCAGTTGCTGGATCACTGCACCCCAATGGCAGGGCCACTGTGGCTTTCAGGACTGAGAAGGGAATCCTGGTCCCGGCCTTTGCCAAAGCAGGGGCTTAGTTCATTGAGCTATCTCACTGGCCCTGTAATCATATTTTTAATGGTTAACTTTTAGGATCTGCTGTCATGCTGAGTGCTGTACATATATAATTGCATTTTCATTATAATGTCCTTACTCATGAAGAGTCATGACTCATTTTCACAGATAGGAAATATAGGTTGCTCAGGTTTACACAATACTAGGTAATAAAGCTAGGATTTGGATTCTGAGTATAGGACCAAATCTCTTTAGAATTCTGCTTTGTCACCACTTACAGAATTGTGAAATCCTCAAAGTAGATTAAGTTATAATTGTTAGATTTTATTCAAACAGTAGGAATGAGATAAGGTGAGGCAGAAAATGAGGTCCTTCGAAAAATCAGAGTGGATGTTTAATAAAAGTTAGTTAGAGGAAGAACTACAAGTTTGCATTTTCAGTTAATTATCATCATCCATGAGAAGAGCACTTCAATTTCTGCTTAATGGCCTACTCTTAATTAGTAATTATAAGAGTTTCAATTGCTGATTGCTTTCTACATGTGCCTGTAAGCATGCTTAGAACCTTACATAAACTGTCTCATTTTATCTTCACAGCTCCCTATTTGGTTAAGGATTTCTATATGTCAATCAGAGGAGTAGTCTACAAATCTCAAAGAATTCCAACAGCTTCTACCTTACCTGATTAAAAGGAGTGGAACAGTTCTGCCCAATAAAAGTCTTGGGAGATAATGATCCTCTCTTAGAGGATGCCATGGTTTTAGAATTATTTAGCAATCCCCTGGTGAGAAGTTATGTATGCTTCTGATCCAAATGTGGGAAGTGTGCAAGCACAAGAGGGTCAGTGAGCTCTGCTTGTTTTTCAAAAGAACAAGGATCCCTTAACAGCAGGAGCCATTTAAACACTGAAGAAACATTCAGACTTCTGCCCATGCTCAGAGCAGAAGGGATGGAAAAAATGAAGCATGCATTTTAGAAAGGACCGAAAGATCTAAACAGTTCTTTATGCTTGTTTAAAAATGGTGAAGAATTCAGAGGCATGTGCCTACTTTGATCTGAGGTAGTGAATGTCTTTTCCAGCTTGCAGTGACTGAAAATGGCATGTATTCTATGCTTCCTTGAATGTTGTCCTGATGTACTTAAAAAATAAACAAACAAAAAATTGAAACCTTGAAGCTCTAGAAAGTGATAGAGCCCCAAGATAGAAGAAGTGTGGGTTTCATTCAAGAAAGCAAGGTCTACTTGAATAAGAAATGAGTTCTTTTCCATGTTAAGTCACTAAAATATAGGGAATTGTCACAGCAGCTCATATTTCTCTCATTAACATAATGTAGAAATGTAAATCTTCCTTATTTCATCAAGAACAGATTTTGCATTGTTCAGTCAATTTTCCATTCTAAGGGGGTTTCTGCATCAGCACCACATTAGGGAAATCCACTGGGAAACATGAAACTTCATATTAGCCATAAGGGTATTGGTAGCAAACTAATATTGGAGGAAAGGTAATATAGTACCATTAATTCAATTCTGCATATACACTTACTGTGCTCACTAAGAAATTAATGATAAGGCGTAGCTTGGGCCGGACCCTCTCCCATCCCCTTTGGACGCCCCCCACCACTCCGCCGCTCCTCCCCGACCCTGCCCGCCGAGTAGGATTTTCTTCCGAGCTCCAGGTAACCCCAGATCCACCCCCACCCCAGCTCCGGTGAGTATGCGGAGAGCTTCCTGCTAGCCTGCGCAAGCGGGACAGTCCCAGCCCAGGCGTAGCGTGGGCCGGATCCTCTCCCACCCCCTTCGGACACCGCCCACCACTCCGCAGCACCTCCCCAATCCCGCCCGGGGAGTAGGAATTCCTCTCTCCCCGACTCCACCTTGCTCCCTCCAGGCACAGCTCAGACCTGGCATACATGCCTGGGCTGTAACCCTG
>NDGN011344934.1:0-10006 GCA_002564285.1 Tympanoctomys barrerae | reverse complement strand
AAACAACGCCTGATAGACCCTGGTTATTTAGGTTTGGATATTTCACATACGTTTTCTTAGGTGAGCAGTGAACTTGTCTTATTAGGCACTATTTGTCCCTGGTAAAAATCTGAGCTTTCAAGCAAAAAGTAGAATTTTTAAAAATGTACTTACCATTGTAAGCTTGACAGCTTCCTAGTTACTTAAAAGACTTCTTAGATGAAATCAGTAGTAACAGTAATGAGTTAGATCTTGATACTGTGTAATGAATTGTGTCTAACCTTGGAAAAAATTAATACTCAGTGAATCTATATTTTAAACATGTGATGCTAAACTTCATGTATTGTGACCAACAGGATTGGGTTTTGTATGTTACTGACCTGCCAAGCACTTGGGAGGATGAGACAGGAGGATCTTTTGAGTGTCGGAGGGTAGCCTGAACTACATAGCGAGTTTAGCGCCAATCTGAACTATATAGTGAGACCTTGTCTTAGAAAAACCCAAAAAACCTGAAAACTAAGTTTCAGACCATTGGTATGATTCCAGATTCCACATTTGGTGTGCTGTCAAGGGATTATCCATAATTACCTGAAAAAAACATTAAAATGTTTCCTCTTTATATATCTTAGTCAGGCTAGATTTTCTTTATATATTTAGCTGACAGAACACTTTTTTGTGTGTTGAATGCAGAAGCAATGGAGAGAATTGTTGTTTTTTAGGCCAGATATGAAGATTTATAGCAATGAAAATAACATTCTTTTCACTAGTTTGTGTGTGTAAAATCATTTGAATTTGTAGAGTTTATTACTATTTTGCAGTGAGTAAACATTTTAAAGTTGAAGAAGTCTTTGTAAGAGTGTAAAGGGCTTACCATTCACAAAATTCAGCAGCTGGTTTACTCTTTTAATGGATTTCATTGTATGAGTAACATTTTAAAAGTCTTATAAGCCATAGAGATAAGTGACCAAAATAGTGCTCTGATTTTGTGCATGGGTGTCTATATAAAGCTCTTGTATAGAAATGGTTTCCATGACTTGAGGTTTCTCACTTAATTCTAGATACCAAATTAGATCTGCCCTAAATGTTTTCTTCTGGTGATCTTGTTGAGAAAGATACGTTTAGGACTTTTTATCTTTTCCCTAACAGAGATTAAACACTAGCAAAGTATTTGTCAAACTTCTTGGACTCTTTTATAGGGTTTTCCTATAGTGTCTGCTTAGTATCAGCATTCAGGTAACATAATCAGATTATTGTATTTCTTCTACAGAACCTAATCTAGTTCTGTTTGCAAGTTGGCTGCTGGTTATTATAAATTGATGATGACATTGTGTTTTATTTGGAGCCCAACATGCAGCAATTTGATAGTGTTGTCTTTTGTTTTTGTTTTTGCGGAACTAGGGATTGAACTCAAACCCTTGCGCTTGCCAGGGAAGTGCCTGTTCTACAGAGCCATCTCCCTGGACCTTTGTCTTTTGAAGGAAAGGCATTTAATTGGTATAACGATTTCCCAAACCATGCAACTAATAAAGGGAGAAGCCGCAGTTTTTTCTGCAGCACAATTCTATTCTTAAACAATGAATTTCCCATTGTAAGAAAGGAATATCAGCTTCTGCTTAAGATTTTAGTGCCTTTCTGGCTATTTTCTGTCCTTTAAAAAAAATTCCTCAGCTGAGAGGTAGTGCATGCCTATAATTGACAGGAGGACTGTTGGAAGTTTGAAGCCAGCCTGAGCTATGTGTGAGTTGAAGCCCACCCTGGACTATAAGGCAAGAGCCTGTCTCCTCCCCCCCAAAAAATAAAGGTTTTTCCCCTTAGAGTAGGTAGGATTTTTAAACTTTTTTTTTTTTAACTTAAACTGTAGCAGTTACCCATGTTTGAACATTGATTATCCTAGATAGAAAATAAACTCAATTACATTTTTAAAACTTGTGAATATTTTTAGTTGATATTAGCAACCGTTGATTAAATTTTTATCTAGGTCTTTGTTTTTGGCATATGTAGAATCTTTGGCAAGCATTGTGTTTTGTTTTGATTTTGAGACAGGATCTTGCTATGCAGTTTGGCTGGCCTGATGCTCACTTTTGTAGCCCCCAGGCTGGTCTCCAATGTTCCTTGATCCTCCAGTCTCAACCTCTGAGTGCTGAGATTACAGACATGTGCTACCATGCCAGGTTCCATCCTTGGCAAGTTATTATTGAATGATTCTATATGCCAGTGTATCAAGGGTTGTATTTTTGTAACTAGTTTCTATTGATTAAATATTTTCTGAATATTGTTAATTGGGATTTTCTCTCCCGAAGTCTGAATGATTTTTTTTTTTTTTAATTCAGTTCAGGTGGGTTATGACCAATGACTGCTCAAGAACCTCTGCTTTAACCGATGCTTTGTTTGTGTTTACATACCCACTGTAGCTTTTGTATTGGATTCTGAATTTGGGAGAATTGAGGACATTTTTTATGATTATAATGGTTTTCAGATTCTTGAAGGTATCTTAGTAATTACTAGTGTTCTGGATATGTTATTAGAGTGATGAATCTTAAAGAGTTTGAACTTTTCAGATTGTGTCTTTCCACTTGTCTGAGTTACTTCCATTGTTGCTGGAGCAAAATACTGACACAAACAAATTAAAGAGAGAAGTTGATTTTGGCTCACAGTTCATAGAGGTTTCAGTCCATAGTAGGCTGATCCTGAGGCAGGATGATATGGCAGAGGGGCTTGCTGGGGGAAAGCAGCTCACTTGATGGTATCCTGGAAGCAAGTCAGTCTAGGAAGGATCAGGACGGAGGTGGAGCTTCCCTGTCCACACCCACGGTGACCTCCAGCTTCTCACCTGGTCCCTGCCTCTTAACAGCCAGCTAGCTACCATGCCCTGTAATCCAGTTATCTTCCAAAGGGCCTGCTGGTGATCCCATAAAGCTTTAGGAGGATTTCAAGATCTAAAGCATAAAGGGATATCTTGGGTTGCTTTATACATCATGCAGTGAACTCTTCTTTGAGTGCTTCTATTGAAAAAGAAACTAGGGCTGGGTATGCAGCTCAGTGGGAGATTGCTTCCCTAATGTGCTCAAGGTCCTGGGTTTTGCACCCAGTACCACAGAAAGAGGAGGGACCTAGGTAGGCAAAAGGGGTTGGTTACAAAATTTAACACATACCACTTGTCCACTACCCTCACCTGAACTGAGCTATATCTTCAGTGTTGTGTTTTGTTTTGTGTTGTGTTAAGAGAGACTTTTCAGTAAATTGCCCAGGCTAGGCTTGAGCTCACCAAACTTCCAGCTCAGCCTCCCAGAGTGCTGAGATTACAGGCATAACCCAACATGCACAACTAAATTTTTTTTTTTTTAATTTAAAGATGTAGAACATGGTTAGATTTAAACAGTGTTGCATTTTACAACCTGCATTTGTAGGTCCATGTGAAAGTAGAAACAGGGCCTTTTTATTTTGGCATACAGGGCTTCACTATGTGTTCTAGGGTGCCTCTAATGAGAGTTGCCAGCAACAGCTTCCTGAGTGTTGGAATTGTAACCACTTATCACCATGCCTGGCTGAAGTAGAAACATCTTCTTAACCCTGTGATTGTATTTTATGTATAACTTATCACAGTATAAGAGTTGCATGGGCTAGAAATGAATTTCTAAGACAGCACAAGAGGAATCTAATAGTTCCTGTTCACTAAAAGAGTGGAATGGCTGTTTTCTGGAGAAACACTGTTGTAGGCGAATCTCTTGCCTTGTGATGCAGCATTCGAGGATGGTATGCTATACTTGTACTAGCTCCTGTGATGAATGAGTTTGTTGTTTGTGCTGGGAACATGGACTAATAAATAGTTTTTAAAGATGATTACTACAGGAATTGATAGTAGCAAAGAGATTGCTCTTGCTCATTTTTGTCGTTGACAGTTACGTTTTCTAGCAGCAGAAACCAGTTCTTGATTTTTTTGTGGCATTTTGTATTATAAAAAATGTAAAGTACAGCTTCTTAACCATTTTAAAATACACAGTTCAGTAGTGTTAACTCTATTCACAGTCTGTTGCAAAACATATTTCCAGAGCTTTTTCATCTTCCAAAACTGAAACTGTACTCATTAGAGGACACCTTTTCTCTCACAGCTCCTAGAGTCCTCATAAATTTTATTTTTTGTTCTATGAATTTTACTGTTTAGCTCTACTTTGTAAGTTGAACCATGCAAATTTTTGTGACTGGCTTACTTCATTTAATGTGTCTTCAAGGTTGGCCCATGGCATAACACGAATCAGGATTTCCTCTTTCCCAGACCAGTATTCCACTGTATGTATAGACCACATTTTGTTTGTGTACTCATTTGGATTGCATTCACCGTTCAGCTGTTTGAACTTAGTTTTTTCATATGTAGCCATTTTCATCATTGATGGGCCATGCATGTGAAGATTGCTCTGTAAGATGCTCTAGTCTAGTGACATCGTAGCTATCTTAGTGGATCGAGGTGTAGTCTGATATTCACACAGAGTTGAAATCTCCCAGTGATGGACTTTTCAGAACGTGTCTCCACAGCCAGTGGATGACTGTAGGTCAGGGCTTCTTTGGAAAGAAGAGAAATTCTTTCTGTAAGTGATTGAGGTTTGATAAGAGCTCTTTTAACAAAACATGAAAGAAGAGCTGGGCATGGTGGTATGCATGCCTGTAATCATCCCAGCACTCAGGAAGCTGAGACAAAAGGACTGCCTAGAGTTCAAGGCTGGCATGAGCTCCACAGTGAGTTCAAAACTAGCCTGAATGGCATAGACAGACTCTGTCTCAAAAACAAAACAAAAACCCCACGTATGAAACTTTCACTGGATTACATTCGTGCTTGACAAACTACTGGTACATATGTGTTATCTCAGATTTAACAGTTTAAAAGCTAACACTAGTTTATTTGGTAGATTGTTTCTTGATACAATTAGGCAAAATCCAATATTTTGACTGATGTTTAACTTATTTTGCTGTTTTCTGGTAAGACTATCTTATTTTTATTTTTTATTTGTATTTAGTACAGGGTCTACAGGTCTCACTATGTAGATTGAACTTGTGATTCTCCTGTTTTCAGCCTCTCAAGTGCTGAGATTACAGGCACATGCCACCACGCCCACTCTCAGTTGAGGTCTCAGCATGCACCAAGGGTGGGGCTGGCAGAGGGTGGGGCTGGCATGGCAAGCCAGGGATCAAACCCTAGCTGCTGCACTCTGCCTAAGCAGGTGCTTTAGTCTGCTGAGCTGTTTGGCTGGCCCCTATCTTACTTATTTTGTAGCACTTTCCATTGTTGTGAAATTTATGTTAGTATTAATGACAGCTAATGTGTAGTTTCATGTAGAGTTGTTATGGCTTGTATTTAGATGTCTTGCAAAGCCTCATGCAATCCTGAGTGGGGCTTTTTCAAGGATGGTCGGATCTATGTGTGGTGTTCAAACTGATTCATGGTGCAGTGTGAGAATCAAGGACCCTAGGGTTAAGCGTGTGAGTGGTACCCACCCTAAATAGCCTGGATAAGGTGTAAGGGATAGGAAGGGCTGTGATTGTTCCTTGTTGCTTTGCTACCTTCTGCCTGCAATGAACTCTTCGCTGTAATGCCCTTCTTCCAAGCTGTGGACCGAAACCTTCAGAACTGTAACTGGAGGATCTTTTAATGTTTGGGTAACAGATACTTTGTCTCAACAACAAAAGTAAGACAAGATTCTGTAAGAAAATAGTAAGATTTGGGTAGGAGTTATTGTTGCCATTTATGAGCTTACTGCTTTTGTTTGTTTTTTGGCAGAACTGGGGATTGAACTCAGGCCCTTGCACTTGCAGGGGAAGTGCTTATTCTACTGAGCCATCTCCCTGGCCCAGTTGTTGCCATTTATGGAAGCTACTGAAGCTCAAAGAAATTGAGCAGAAAAAAAAAAAAGAGAGAAAGAAATTGAGCAGAATTGACCTAAGGTCATGAGTTAGTAAAGTATTTTGATTTTTAGGCTGTTTGCTTGTTTCTTTCCTTTCCTTTTTTTTTTTTTTTTAGTTAGTATCTCTGTGGTTCAGGGTATTGTTGAACAATTTACTGTGTAGCCCAGGCTGGCCTTGAAACTAACAGGGACCTCCTGCATCAGCTTCCTGAGTGCTGGGATGCCAGGTGCATACCACCACACCTGGTTTAGGCTGTATTTCTACTCCATGGCTTAAAAGTACCATTTATGTACCTCTAAATACAACACTTAGTGTGAAAAGTGAGGAGAGACCGTAGTTATGAACCTAGTGTGTCAGCACATAGAGTGACCAGTATGTGGAGAATGTGAAGAAAGCAGAATGCATGGTTCCATCATGTTAGGTGAAAAGGTTGATTTTATTGAAATGAACACTTTATATACCACTTTGGCTGTTGATAGAAACTTTTTCGTGGCACTGTGATGTCTCATACTGATCAGGTCCACAACCTCCCAAAAGAGTGGATGACAAAGGTTTAAATAAGAGACAACTTGTGTGAGTTTAGAGCCCCAGGAGGAGGATCAAAGCCCTCTAGCAGAATTCGAGATTCTGTGGGGGTTGAGACAAAGGAACCGTATTTATTTGGTTTTCAAACAGAGGAATTGGGATATTGAGGAAAGTGGGAAACTGAGTAGAACCTTGGAAGTTAGTACAAACACTTTGCAAAGTAGTAAATTTTGCCAATTAGGAGGAAATGGTCTTATGTGCAGTTACGACAGGAGTGAAATGCCTGCAGCTGCAGTCACTGTCTGTTAATTGGGGTTGCTGCCAGGTGTCCTCAGCTGTGGCCTTTTTTTGCCCTTTGAGGTTCAGGGCATCACAAACCACTACAGGCCTTCACTGGGACCAGTGACTTGAGTTCATCTGCTGTGAATCTGCTGCTCATTTCCAGAGTAGGAGCCTAGCCCTGGGACAGACGAACAAGTAAGCATAGAAAGTCAATTGATTTTTCCTTTTTTGCAATACTGGGGATTGTTATGCAGCTGAGCTGTCTCCCCAACCCAATTGATTAATTTTAAATCTTGCTCAGACCCACTTCATAGTGGTCTCCATCACTGAGATCATTCCTGGGCTTCTTCAAACATTAGATAGGTAATGCAAGAACATGATTAATAAAGTTTTTCCCTCTTTTGAAGTAACGTTATGTGGCTTGATACTTGTGTGGCCGTAATACAGATATTTAGTTGTTTTTTTGTATTAAATGAAAGAATCACATATCTCAAACCTGATACCATGAGTGGTGAGTGTATCTTAATGCTTTCAGGTAAGTTTGAATTTACTATTGGAAATTTCTACAGGTATTTTGGTAGCTTGCAAACCTTAACTTTTGTTCTAACAGTATGGCAGTTGCTTAAAAGTTAAACTACATTTATCAACAGTTTCATGCCAGTGTGTGAATTGAAAATATTTTCCAAAGAAACACTTATGTGCAAATGTTGGTAGCAGTTTTACTTATCAGAGCCACAGTGGGAAACAACCCACAGGTCTGTCAACTCTTGAATGGGCAGAAAAGGCAGTGTGACTGGCACTCAGAAGGGCGAAAGCACTGATAGGTGCTGCCCCTAGGTGAGTTTTGGGAACCTTCGTCTAAGAAGCCAGTCACATGAGGCCATTTATTATGTGCTTCCATTTATATGAAATGTCCAAAGTTGGCAGGTCTGTTGACAGAAGGTAGAGTTGTGTTTGTTCAGGGACTAGAGGATGGGAAGGAACAAATGCAGGGGGAGTGATTGCCAGCAGGTACAGATTTCCTCTCAGGGGCAGTTTTAAAAGTTCTGGGATTAAATAGTGTAGTGTTTATACAATTCCATGCATATACCAAATCTTCTGAATTGTGCAGTGATTTTTATAAGGAATAATGAGTTAAAAACCTTCTTAATCACTTTCTTGTCAGTGGGATGGAAACCTGATACTCATGAGTTACAGGAGAAGTTTGTTGTGATTCATGATTCTGGTCCGCAGTCAGCTGGCTTCAGGGTGGGAAGGGCATGGTGGGCACCGCAAAGCTGCTCGGTCAGGACCGCCTGGGAGCAGAGAGGGAAGTGGAGGCGCTGCTGCCAAGCAGCTGCCCTTCCAGTCACGCCCCACCTTTGCATCCCTAAGCAGCCCCACCCCCTACCAGTGCTGCATCGCCCAGAGTCTTCTCTCCTCCCCCAATGTGTGAGGCTTTGGGGGACCCTCCGGAGCCAAACTGAAACAAACTCAATAACTGAAGGAATGGAGTAGGATTGCCGTTTCTACGACCCGTAAAGTTCACATTCACAAGAAAGAAGCTGCCATTTTGAAGTACTTCTGTCTTGTTTGTACACAGATACATCCACATCTGACTTTCCATTGTATTAAATGCAGTTTGCATATTTTGATATTTTGCTTTTGGGGGCCGGGGAAATGGCTCAGTGGAATAAGTGCTTCCCTGGCAAGTGCAAGGGCCTGAGTTCAATCTCCAGTTCCGAAAAATAAAAAAATAAAAAAATAAATTTTTTTTAAGCCTGTCTATCTCCTCTCTAGGCAGTACATATAATGACTGTGTTTCTCTCACATCATTCTCCTAGTTTCAATGGCCCTTTTTTGTCACAAGTTTCTTGTATATTGTTCCAGAAGTATTTTGTTTCATATTACATGTTTTTAGCTTAAGCTGAGCATGTTTGTAATTTTCAAGGGGTAAAATGTGTTCAGAAATCCATAATTAGTGGGGAAAGTCAGTAATGTCTGTTTTGGAGAGTGTCTGAAAGTGAATTACCCAATAAATTGCCATTTTCTTTTCACTGGCTTGTGATTACTGTATGGAAAGTAAGTTACTGAGAATGTCATAAACTTTTGGGGTGTGTCTGAGGGTATCAGTTTGGGTTCACGGGTGCTTGGAGTCTGTCGTACCCCATAGTACGCCTTTCTTCAGTTGAGCTTGATTGTTACTGACAGTATGCAAAGTGACTGTGTTATCTTGGTGACTAGCTAGGACTAAACTGAAGAACAGGCTTGTTTGTTTTTTTCTGACACGGTCTCACTATGCAGTTCAAGTTGGCCGTGAACTAGAAGTAATCCTGCTTAGGCCTCCCAAGTGCTGGGATCACAGATGTGTGCTACAAGTCCTGGATTTAGTGTGTCCTTACTGTATAAGAACATGTAGGCCCTTGTGTTCATGTGTTTATCATCTCTAATTTTCAGCCTTATTTCCTGGGCATGTTTTAGAGCATTAAGATGGCAGAAGTATATACTATCCACATTAGTGAGAATTTCAAAATTTTTAAAATTCTTGCTACGTCGTAATTTGTTTTTGGGTCTTGTGGGGGGACATTTTTTGGAGACAAGGCCTCACTTGTAGTTTACTCTGGTCTTTAATACATATGCCAGGCTGACCTTGAACTTGGTAACCTTCCCGCCTCAGCCTCCTGAGTGCTGGGACTACATAAGGGTGTGCAGCTAGTAATTTGTTAATAAAAATTTTGTATTCTTTAAAGAGAAAATCTGATGATTTCAAGTATAGTTCTTTTTCTGCTAACATATATCTCCAAAATGTTGGGGCTTTTTCAGTCAATATACTTGAGAAGTTAAATGACTAAGCTATTTAATTGGGTGTTTTCCCTGGTGTATTTTAATTTAGACATTCTAGGTTATCTAAAACTTTTCAATACTATAGAATTATGGTGAATGTGCTGTAAGAATCTTACCACTTTAGTATACTTTTATGAGAATGGAATTGCTAACATTAAAAAGGTGTGTGTCAGTGGCCAAATTGTCACTAGAATGTGATGTGAACTTTCTAAATGAATTGAGTTTTGTTTGGGTCTGTCAAAGGAAGGGAAATAGTAAAGAAACAGACATTTGAGATTTGAGAACAGCTGTTAAGTTACCTTACCTGTAAATAATGATAATAGTATTTGCCTTGCTAATCAAAGGATTAAATGTACTTGAGTGCTTAATTGGGGCACATACTGAGTGTTAGACACTGTTCCAAAAAAAACAAGTATATATTTTTGTTGTTGTTGTTTTAATTTATTTGTGTGTGTGTGTGTGTGTGTGTGTGTGTGTGTGTCTCCAGCTCAGCCCACCAGGG
>NDGN011344933.1:0-10719 GCA_002564285.1 Tympanoctomys barrerae | reverse complement strand
TCAGAAACACCAAGGAAATATTTAATACATCAATCAAGGTAAGTCCCCATGAGACAATGAATAAAACAGATGGATATAGAACATGCCAACCTGTTAGCATTTCAGAGACAAAGAACATGCAATGACTACAGCCTGGATAACAACAATAACAACAACAAAATAGAACCAGATGTAAATCACATTGAAATGAATACATAAAGAATAAAAAAATTGGTCAAAATTGAACAAAAAATAGTGAAGAACTGTTATTGTGTTTATATGTATCCCCAAAGCCTAATGCAGTCATGGGAGATGTTTTTTTCACAAATAACAAAGCTGAATCTAGTGTTTGTGATTGATTCATGGTTCAATGCTGGGATTAAGGGTGTGGGCAGGTAGCCTGCATATAATATATGGGAAAGAAAGAGTCTTATCTCTCTCTTTTGTTATATATTCTTCTACCTTGAGCGGTTACCCCTCTCCCATGAGCAATCTGCCTTGGAGCCAGTTGGATTATGCATTGAAATCTCTACAAACTAAGAGCAAATAAACTTTCCTTCCTTTAATTGTTGGCATCATGTATTTTTCTCAGATATAAGACAAGAAACAAATTTTGAACTAGGGAAGTGGGGGCTCGGTATGACATTATCTGGCCATGTGCCTCAGGATTCTTTGAAACTGGTTTGTGAGGGAGGGTAAGAGTTAGGAAAGGTTCAAAGAAGCCCACTAAAAAAAGAGCTAGAACACCTGAGGAAGCACTTTATGGGAGAATCTGGTCAGAGCTCAGGAGACTGGAAATGTGATAAAAACCCGGTTGAGGAGGTTTCTTCTGGGAAGGACTGCATTGGTTGCCAAACTGAAGAGAATGCATGTTGCGCCTTGGCAATTAGTCTATCTCTAAGAATTACCAAAGTCCTAACAGTTTCAGCATGGCAATAATTTCCTTTTCCACAAAAGCTATTGCTTGCTAAAATATATCAGAGATCTTTATTGGTGAGAAGGAAAAAGAGAATATAAAACTTAGTTGAGGGCATCACAAGAAGGAGCAGGACTCCCCCCTTTACAGCCTCAAATTGCAAATATAAAAGACTTTGCTTTGAGAAAGGAGCCCTAGATTCCCATATCCCAGAATGGGGACTGCCACACAATGTTACATAATGGTGGCAACATAGAAAACATGTTGCTCACAATTCTATTCAGAATGCCCAGAAATCTAGGCACTTGACCCCTCCAGCCAGGGAAGAAGGAAGCCTGCCTACTGTTTCAGCTGGCAGCAGAACTTGGCATCATGCATATGGTACTGGCTTCAGGTGCATGCACAATGCAAGGGTTGTGGGGTCAGAAAGGCTTGTACCCAGATCTCAAAAGAAGGACCGAGAGGCTAGACCGCATGCCCCTGAGAGGGTATTGTACGATGCTGTGTGTGTGAAGTCAAAGGTACCATGGACATGACAGAAGTGATGAAAAGCCAGGAATGGGTGCCATCTGAAGAAGACAGCAAGGACCAAGAAGAGGTGGCCCAAGAAGACAAGGTAGCTACAACTATTGGAAGTACCATAGGGGCAGAGCCATCTAAGCCCTTTGGAGTATACACTTTGCCCCAGATTGCCTCAGATGCTGCTCATGGAAGTATGGGACTTAATGTTTGCCCTGCTAGATTTTGGACTCACGTTAGTCCCATTTTTTTATATCCCCCATTTGTTACTTTTGGAATAAAAATATCTATCTTATAACAATGAACATTGGAGGTGTTTAGCTTTTTGTTCATTACTACAGGAGCTCAAGGCTAAGTGTTTGCCTTAAATATCAATTGAGACTTGGGACTTGGACTTTGCAACCATGCTGAAACTGTTAGGACTCTGGAAATCCTTACAGATAGGCTAACTGCCTTTTGTGTAAATGAATGTACATGAGTCTTTGTGAGACTAAGGGCAGAATGTTACGGCATACGTCTAGATGCAGCCTCCACTATATCTAGAGGGCACAGGCTACTTATGTGGCTCTACCTGGAGTTTGTGATTGATTCTGGGTTCACTGCTCACATTATGGATGTGAGTGCTACTCCTGCCCTAGGGCACATAGTCTACATCCAATGTAAGGAGCAGAAATTGTCTTTATCTCTTGTTGGTTGTTTTTGGAGTCTTCCACTGTCATTCTTGAGTCTCCCTGAAGTGAGCCCCCGGTTTCCTTCAAGGTGTTATAGCTCAAGGAGAAAAGAACAAGCAAGAGACAAAATAACAGCGCGACAGGGATCTGGATAGGCAACTGTTCGGGGGAAACAAAAGGCCATGAAGCAGCTGGAACACTGGTATTTATTGATCATATTCACATTAAGGAATATGGTAAGCAAACTGCAATGGATGTACCGTGTAAGCAGCGAGGCAGGAAAGAGTTGAAAAAGAGGAAACAAAGCATTCTTGAAAAAGAAAAAAAAAAAAAAAAAAACAATAGCCAGATTCAGGTTGTGGGTGACGAGTGATCTGTTTGTACATATTTCTGGGAAGGAATATTCTCTGGAGTCACATAAACCTTGGCAGAGATGTTATCCCATATTGTCAACCTGCAACCTCACAACCCTCTTCTCTGGGCTCAATTATGGCTGTTGGTGAGGGGCACTGCAGCCCAGAACATGGCCCCTGGCTCCTGTGAAGACACATACACAGCCTTGGACAGACTCACTATCGAAATCAATTTAGGGAAGTCACCCCACTGAGCCTGCGCCACTCACAAGTGAGCATCCTCATAACCGGATCTAGAGGAGAGCAATGTGGCAGTCCTGGATAGCCCTGGACAGCTGCCCTCCTACCATGCAGTGCAGTCTGCCATGCTGTGCCTTTTGATCTGAGTGTTAAAACCATTAAAATCAAGTTATTATTATAAGGCATTTACTGAATCCTAATCAAAATAGGGTTTTTAACAGAACTAGGAAAAACAACCTGAACATTTAAATGAAACAGGATACAGACTTATCAAAGCAATCCTAAGTAACAAGAACAAAACACAAGACCTCATGATTCTTGATTTCAATTTATACTACAAAGAAACAGGAATTAAAAATCAACATGGTACTGGCACAAAAACAAACATTTTGATCAATGAAACATAGTTAAGAACCTAGGAAAAACCTCAGGCATATTCGTCTGTCTAATCTTTGTAAAAGGAACAGAAAAAGGCAGTAAAGAGAGCCTCTTTGACAAATATTGCTGGGAAAATTAGGTCTCCACAAGCAGAATAAGGACTTACATCTCTTGCCCCATATGAAAATCAAATCAGTGGATCAAAGATAGAAATACTAAAATGGAGACCCTGAATCTGCTGGAAGACAACATAGGTAAAACCCTTAAAAACATAGGTATAGTCAAGGACTCCCTGAAAAGAACACTGATTGTACAGAAAATGATACCCAAAACAAAAGATGAAATTACTATATAACAGAAAGGTCACTGGAAACCCAAGATACAGAATGTGTTTTCAAATTTTTAAGTGGTCATAGTACTTTTTCTAACAGAACCCTAACTATATTGATGGAAAACCTATATAAGTTTTAAAAGAATTATTCAGATGAAATGGCTCTAGTTTATACAAAGAAGGAAGGAGACTTTTGTATCTCAGAAATTTCCGGTAAGGAGACTGACTCACAAGTATGCAAGGAGCAGATCCACGCAACTTGAGGATGGGAACAAGAACCATAGAGAATAATTTCTTCAGGGCAGCACTGTGGTATAATTATATAAAGCTTAAAGGATCAAAATAGACCCAAATGAATTCACAACTGTAACTTATCAGTAACTCTGATTACCTCCAAGTGTTCCATTTCTACACAGAATGCATGCAGTAAGTACTGTAAGCCTGTTCCCTGTTCTATCCCACATTATTGAAGAGAGACTGACTGAAGCTCCCAACCCTTCAGTTGGCCAAAACCACAGACTAGAGCTGTGCCCCAAAAGCCTCACCTCTACTTGGGTTTAATTTAGTTGACAGAACACTACACTTTGAGCCTGAGGTCAGTTCCATGAGGTAAGGAGTTTTCAGACATCAAAAGAGGATGAGCATGTTTTACAGGTGGAAGGAATGTAAATAGCTTGTGGCAAGCTGTCATACGGTGGCAGCTTAAAACAAAATGTTTTGACATTTCTCTCATCGAGGGGTGGTACTAATGATCATGACATTTACCTCCCAGTCTTTTGGCCATTAGAATAAGATTAATGTTTGGGGGAATAGGACCAAAACAATGAGTCGCATGTCTCGTCTTTTGAGATTGTGCTGATGGGACCTAGCCACAATGCTGTAACAGCAAAGCCAAGGGGATCCTGACCAGGCCTATGACTTGAAACAGGCCAGTGAGGAAGAAAACCAAGCCCTCAGCAATCAACCAATAGTAGCTTAGCACCTTACAGCAAGTGCTCCTGTGTAAGTAGACTGTATCATTTACTGTTTTATGGAACAAAGCTTGGGGATAGCTTTTTAGGCCCTGAAGATAAGTGATATAAATTTACTCTGCAAACTAAAAGAAGTGAACTTCACATCTGTAAACTTGCATCCCTTGTGCCATTCATAATTTTTTAACCCAAGTAGTATCTAAGTATCTTTCTGCTAAATGACATGCTATTCTAATATATATCTATTGCAATACATTTTTTCCCACTGGTCCTGGACATACTTCCAAAGTGGGCTTTATAATTTGAACATGAAGTAGGCCACAATTCAAAATTTTCACAGAAATGAAACTTCACAGAAGGTGAACATATTATAATTCACCAGAAAAACAGAACCAATAAGAGATTCACATACATAATTTTTAAAAGATTTTGGCTCATGGTATTATGGAGGCTGGCAAAAACAAGAACTACAGTCTATATCCAAGTTGGAATTTGAAAGGTAGAATGAGGAACAGTTGATGTTCCGCTCTGAAGGCTCTTGGGCAAGAGAATTCTCTCTCAGTTAGGGCCCAGTTTTGTTCTGTTTAAGCTTATAATTGATCAGATGAGGCTCAGGCACTTTAGGAAAGACAATCTTCTGTAGGGAGTCTACGAATTAAACATTAATCTAGTCCCCAAACTCCTGTACACAAGCACCAAGAATAATATTTAATCAAGTCTATGGGACCCAATGACCTAATAAAGGTGACATGGAAATCATCATGGTGAATATTTATTGCACTGTATATAAATTATAGAGTATGATGTTTCAATAGACATACAGTAATATGATTATTACTAATACACTAAAAGATCCAAAAATCACACATACTGAGGTTTTAGAACAAATGGACAGTTGTGAAATATACTAAAGGTAGTGTTTTTTCTCTCCCCAAAAGTCATTCCTTGGATTCTGTATCATACTTCTGCTATTCCTTTCTCATCCTGACCTTGAAAAAAAAATAAATTTCATTTTTTCTCCCTATAGGAGAAATATTACCGCTTAACTTAATTTCTATGTGTTTCTTTTTCAATCTGTCTTTGAAAACCCCTAATCATAGGTTTGCATTACCTCCTCCTGCTGCAAGTCCTTAATTGAATGTCCTACTGTTACATAATTATATAGTACATGCAAGGCATATCCAGTTTGCACTGGATACATAGCCAACTTTTTAATCAAGCTCTATGGATTGATGCTACCTTTTCAGCCATATATAACTTTGAAAAATTATTTCAGACAAGCTCAACATCAACTGTGCAAGTCTCTTACACAGATTCTTGCCTTTATATAATTTGATGAAGCAAGTATTAGTCTTTAAAAACAGCTGATCATTAACAATTAATATTTTCAATGACATTAGAATTCCTGTGAACACTATATGTCATTATGGAATGTTTACTGAAAGTAATTGTCATTTCAAGGGCAAGAATAAAAATGTCCCAAAGAATTTTGGGCACAGCCTAGGTGCAATTACACAGTTAATTATTATATCTTGCTTCCAAATTTGCGAGGATTGCTTTGCTTTTTTTAGAATTGGCAATTATAGGGTAGCATTAAGAAAGCATGCGTTCTGTATTAATGCAGGCATTTCAGTCATTTGCATGCCTGTTCAAAGCCAGTTAAATTGTCATTGAAACTCTTATATATATTCTTTGCTTCTTGCCCATTGGTTTATCATTACCGCATTAAAATTTACTTGTTATCATTGAATTGGATTTGATGCCTGGATCTGTCACTTGTTTGTTGTGTGACCCTGCACAAATTTCTTGCCTCCCAAAATCTCAAGTTTTCTCAGCTCTATAATGAAGATAATTATAACTCCCACCAGAGAGGATGGCAGTAAGAATTAAGCAAAGGAGATATCTGGGACGTTAGCGGAGGGCCTAACACATCATTATACTTCCAATAAGTGTTATCTATAATTGCTTTCAATATACTTTAATTAGTAATATTTCTGAAATAAATAATGAGAAAATGTCCTTGTCTGATTCCCTAGGAGAATGTGAATCCTTTTTTAAAGAAAAGTTTGAAGTCACTCATGTATCTTGGGCTCTATGAAACTATAACACAAGTTGATGCTTTCAAGCAAAACTGAGGACAACTTCAAAAGCTCTTAAATCATGTTACTTATCATTCCCTTGTTAAATAATGCATTTACTTTACATTTACTTTATTCTTTACGTTCTTCCTTGTAGTTTCTGATTTGTCCTACATGGAAATCTTGGAAGTTTTTATTTCTCTTTGTTCCTATTCTTCATCTTTTCATTCCTGTTTAAGCCTCTTGGGCAGGTAGTAACTATTCATATGTGCTGAGTCCAATTTCTTTTCATCAGTATGTGTCACTTTACAAATTCAGGAAAGGAAATATAACATTCTTAGCAAGGCCACATGGTGTTGGTTTAGAAAATTGTAACATGTAGCGACTCAAAGAAGGAACAAGTAGGAGGACCAATCATGAATTCATGTGCCCTTATTGGAAAAAAGGACCCTTAAAAAAAGCACTAAGATTTTTGTATATGTAAGATAATATCAAATAATAGAGATACATATTAATCAGTATTAACATCTCCTTGTAGATCAGAAAAATACTATATATAGGGTATAAGTATTTTCTCATAGCATGATTTTTTTTCAAATTCAGTCACTATTGTGAAGAATGGAGTTAAAGAAATTAAATGATACTACTGTTAGTATGTTTATATCACACACACACACACACACACACACACACACAGAACAAAAGAACAGTTTTTCTTGAAGTTCTCATCAAACTAAATATTTTCTGATTTGACCTAACAGAACCTGAAGCAGCAAGTCCGAATGCATCAACATCAACAAAGCATGTTTGGGGAAATGTTTTAAGTAGACTTGAATCAAGAGTTAGCAAATTCCATTTTTATCTAGTAACTTGATTCGTGATAATTATTGAGTTGTTATCTGTTATGAAAGCTGGGAATTTGTTTTTGAAATACTGTAGAGAAAAATATTTACCTATTGTGTTCCTTCAAGTAGGAAAACACAATGAATTATTTGAGGAAATATGTCAAGATTACACATAAGTCATACTTTTTTTTCAATTACACATACTGATGAAAAGTGAATATTTTTATTGAAAACTCAGAACAGAAAAATTACCATACTAATGCTGATGTAATTCCTTCCCATCAGTATGGTCCCACAACCATTTTAAAAGAAAGTTTAGGGGCCAGCCAAATAGCTCTGCGGATTAAAGAGCCTGCTTAGGCAGAGGCAGGGTCCTGGAGTTCTATCCCTGGCCTGCCTGCAGGCCCCACCCCTGGGGCGTGCTGAGACAGCAATTGAGACTGGACGTGGAGGTGCACACCTGTAATCCCAGCACTTGGGAGGTGGTAAACGGGAGAATCACTATGAATCCTATCTACAAAGTGAGACGCTGTACATCCTATACACCTGTCCTAAATATGAGGGGAGGGGGAGAAGGGAGGGGGGAGCAAAGGGAGGGGGAAGGGAAAGGGGAGGGAGGGGAGAGGGAGGGAGAGAGAAAGGGAGAGGATGGGAAGGGGAGGGGAGGGGAAAGGGAAGGAAGAAGATGGGAAGGGGAAGAGAGGGGGGAAGAGGGAGGGGGATAGCAGGGCAGGGGAAGGGGCAGGGGCAGGGAAAGGCAGGGCAGGGCAGGGTGAGGGGAGAGGAGAGAAAAGTTCAGCCTCAGATGCACCCAACAATTGAAAACAAGGCAGGCTGTGTCCGCTTCCCTCGAGCCTCCAGGCCTCACTGTGGGTCAGGGGTGTGATCTGCCTGCTATTCACCTGCCAAGTGTCCCCTTCTAAGAAAATGGGAGGGGAAGCAGAGTACAGAGCAGGGCGGGCCTCCATGCAGTACTGGTCAGGATCCTTTTTATGTAGAAGCTTAATACTTGGGGTTGAAATAAAATAAATACCTAAGATAGAGAGAAAGGTAGTATTTTAATTTCCATGACTACCTGTTTTTTTTTTTAAAGCACTTACAAGGAAAACACAATTATCAGTTATTTTAAATTTGCTGAAGTATTCAAGATAGATTTCGTTTGTACACTCTGCTGTATTAAAGTGTAGATGGATTAAATTAGTTTTGCCAGCACTCCAAAGCTAAAGGGGTAAAGTAAGCTCTAAACAAGTGAAAGAACCAGGTCAGTATATCTGACCAGAGTTTTACAAATAGATTAGCATGGCTGTACGCTGCTTAAACTGGAAATGTAAAAGTGCAGAAATCAATGAGCTCTGTTTCAGGTCATAGTGAAAAATCTATGCAAGAGAAATATTATTTTATATCTTAGCCTAACAATTTCTGGCCCCTGAAGTATCAACATTTTTTCATTGTTTTAGAACCTTTGCAGAAACATTATTGGTGACTTTTACTGTCTAGGTACTAGTCATAATACTCATAATAGCTTTGAAAAAAATCTGGTTTCCTAAAGGAAATTTTTGATGCACATATCTTATGGATATGCATTAGAATAGCAGGTGGAAACTTAATGTTCAGTATTAGTACTTAAGCTTAGAAGAACCTAATATCTCAACAAATCACTTCTTTAATACCCTATTTCTGTATTAATATAGAAGCCCTATAGGGGCTGGGGATGTGTTTCAATGGTAGAGTTCTTGCCTTATATGCACAAGGACCTCGTTTCAATCCTGGCACCACAAAAAATGTTGATAGAAGTCCTATAAAACAGTCCCCACCACTCCTATTAACTTGCGCTGTAGAGTCACTTTCCTTCCCACAAATCCAACATTAATAAATTATTATTATTTGTCAACAATTTTGTTGCACTGACAATTAGAAATTCATATGTTATTAGGTGTTTGTACAAATAAGGGAATTTTTTCAATTATAATGAGATCTGCTGGTATTCAAAGTAACCAGATCTGGGGTCTGCAAGTTCGTTCAGTGGACAAAAGTGCCTGCTTAGGCAAGCTTCGGCAAGCTCAGGAACTGCGGTTGGATCCCCTGCACCACATGCTGCTCTAGCCCTACTCCCAGGGCTGACTGAGCTGTTCAGAGAGTCCGGGCATAGTGGCACATGTCTGTAATCCCAGTGTTGGGGAGTCTGAGACAGGAGGATCACTATGAGTCCAAGCTGCATAGTGAGACCTTGTAACAACCAAACACGTTTTTAAAAAAACAGAGGGCTGGGGAGATGGCTCAGTGGAATAAGCACTTCCCTCGCAAGCACAAGGGCCTGAGTTCAATCCCTAGTTCCACATACAAAAAAAGAGAAAGTAACCAGATCTGTGGGTGATATATAGGATGGTATATATACCATCTATATATGTTTTTTTAAGAAAAAATATATATAGATGGTATGCATGAAGAATTCAAGTTACAATGTGTTAGTTCTTCAAAAGAGTCAACCAAAAATATAATAAAATGTTTATTAAACACTATACAATGGTCATTGTGCTTCAGGATTTTTAATACAAAGGATGTTCCATACACCAAACTATAGTCATTTCAATCAGTTCCACTATATGCAAAATTTACTTTTGTTTTGCAGATGTGAAAATTATAGCGTTGAAAATGTTCATTTTGACAATGCCAGTATACAAAGCTAGCAATAGGAAAATCAGTATTCAAATGAGTGCTTACTTCAAGATAAGGTAAAATTTCTTATTATATTTTTACTTTACCCGATGTTCATAAAACAAAATCATTCAGGAATTATGTTAAGTGTACAACATATATATATAAATATAAATATATATGTATACAAATTAGTTCTCCACACTTCATGTTATAGATCATATGGACAGAAGTACTGAAAGTTTATATAACATTTATTACTGCCTTTGGCAGAGACTGAATAACTTTATTTGAAGGGAAATATCAAAGAGAAACTGTGAAGCATGATCTGAAAAATGAGTATGTGGACATCAACATAGCAAAGGTTGGGCAAAATAGCTTTGCATGTAAAAACATGTGGGAATAAAAAACACCATATATATTCAGGGAATTAAAATTTTCAGATAGATTGATTTATCCAGATTGTAAATGTTAATTAAATCAATCAGAGGTGGAAATACAACTGAGTAGTCATGCTAAGAATTCAGACTTTAATTTTTTTATATATATGCTAAGTTGTATAAGTCAACAACTTCTGACATTGCCAGTCCTGAGGATGACCCAATACTATTATGGACTCCTGGGCTATATTGGATTATTTTGCTGAATTCACACACCTACAATATTTAAATGGCAATTGAATGCTCATCTCTGACAAAACTAAACAAAAAAGGGGGATAGAAATGAAGGACCATTTTGTATCTGTATACACAAAATAGTTAGGATAGATACACAGCTACTTTC